>JAPZDV010000021.1:21597982-21632435 GCA_029814665.1 Acanthurus lineatus | reverse complement strand
ATATTATATTATATTATATTATATTATATTATATTATATTATATTATATTATATTATATTATATTATATTATATTATTAGAAAATTTGAGCCAATCTACAGGATCACTGCTGCTCACAAGTTTTACTATGTTGATGGATCAGTGCTAGCTGATCCTTTTTCTGACCTATGTTTGCTCTTGAATAAGCAGTACCATGGACAGAGCTAGAGCATGCTGGGGCTTCAGTGTCTTTTCTAAGTCACACAGAGGTTATACATTATTAATGGAGCAGTGGTAGAACAGTGTCTGAGTGTGTGTGGTTAGGTGAGTGTGTGTAAGTTGTCATGTTTTAAGGGGAGCTGACAGCTCTGATGAGCTCAGTCTATCTTCAACTTGGCTCTAAAACACTATGCAAAGGAACATCCACCTAAAGAAAAAGCCTTTTAGTAAACAAGCAAGCAAATAAACAAAAAATCTATATATTGTTGTGCCTTTAAGATGTGCAATACTGCATCTCAGGATTTATCAAGAAACTTGTAATAAAAAGGAAAATAAAAACATGAAAATTATGCATTGTAAGGCCATTAGTATCAAAACAGATACCCAGCTCTGCTTGCAGAGTTTTATCCAAGCCTACTTTGCCCTTGTACTTCAGATACTGGTACATCACTGGTTTTACTTAAGTAAAAATTGATGTAAGTGCATCTTTACACTGGTTTACATTTTTGCACCAACGTTTTTTAGTGCTTCTGCTGCAGTTGTCTGCAGAGCCCACCAAAAGCACACAGGGCACAACTTGAAGCTTATATATGCCACTTCAAATGAGTGACAGTGAAATGGGACAGTGTAGGTCATACAACACTCTTAGTATTTTCTCCTGTCTTTTTTAGGTTTCTTTTAATGATTGCGCCAGTTTTAAGAACTGTGAAATTTTTATGCATTAGTGCGATAGGGGCTTTGGGTTTAAGTTCCAGCAGATACACTCTACAGATGTCCGAAAAAAAAGGCCCGACACGAGATTTCAAATTGGAAAGGCTGATGGCAGTTTTTGTTTTCACCAGTTATTGACATGTAATGATTAGTTAAATTAGAAGTTAAATTAAAAGATAATTATTCACAAATAATTTGATTATAAAAGAATTTTTAAGTCATTTAAGCATAATTGTAAACATTTGTTGGTTTCAACTTTCAAATGTAATGACTTGCTTCTTTTCTTTGTCAATTTTGACAGCAAGGGACTTGATTAGAGCAATTGGAAGACGTTATTTTGGACCCCGGGAAAATGTTTTCATCAAAAATATTAAGATATAAATAATTACAAACTAGCAATTGATTGCATGAATAATGTTCAGTTTAAGATGAATTGAGAGTGAAAAAAAGTAATTGTTACCAATCCTGTTGCAGTCATTTAGACCAACACATTACAAGTCTGGACAAAATACTGGCACCAGTCCACATTCAAGTTCTGCTAAAACTTGCCTACTTTAGCATCCCTTGGACACAGGCTTATTGATCTTTGTGTTGTGTTTAGATCAGAAGAACATAAGACAAAAAATGATCTAAATGAAGCTGTGTTTGAAAGCTGGGCTGACTGTTCCTCCTGAATTTGACTAAGCAGAATGATAGCAGATCAGCAGAGACAATATGTGAGAAGTTGACAAGTGAAACAATAAAATTTGTCATCATTATAAAATCAGTGTTTCTATTACAATATTGTCATGTGCAGCCGTGAGGCCTGACAGGAGGTGGGCAGGCAGAACAATTTGAATGTGGCAAGAACACTTTATCATTTTAAAGTACTCTGTAAATTGCACTTCTGCAGCAGGTCAAGCTTAAGTGGTAGACTTACTCTTTGTTATAAGGGTGTTTGTCTGAGACTCCCACACACCGCAGACACACAGAATTTTTTTGACATAGTCTGATTTTTATCAGGCATGTTTGATAAATTCAAAGATCCTCCAGTTGGGTAAACCAAACTTTTACAAACCCCCACCCTATAAAACATATAAAATCCCTGCTTTTGTTTTTCAGGCAAAGCTCCTCTGAGAATCAGTCACAATTCTCTTCTTGTGAAAGCAGTTTAAGGAGTAGTGAAGAGGAACTGAGTCATATGTGAGCGAAATCAGAGTATGGATAAGTCTGACATCTAAGGAATATAGAATGCATGACAATGTATTTCTAACAGGAAGAAGGAACACTGATAAGCCTGACTAGGCCTGATGTCAAAAGTCCTATTTCCTCTGTACAAATTAAGTTACCTGTTCAGTGCCAATGAAACCATAGGAAAAATGTGTGGGCAATAGTCACCTAAGAATGAGCCACTGAGACTTAAAGTGAGGAACTTCAGACTACCCTTCTGAGGTGATTATTCTTAGATGGTTGGTTAGATGGAAGGAAAAGACCAAAAATTTGCCCCAAAGCATACAATTGCATCTCTGCTTATTAGCCTCAATCAGTTCAACCCAACCTCCAGCATGACCCTGAGCCCCTGCAACTACTTTTACACAGGAGTCCATCTATCAAGTTTAGCCCATACCCCTTTTGTAATCCTTACAGAATTACTATATTTTTGTGTGTTTGCTACTAGTTTGTGTAAAAGTATGCATGAATTTAGACTCTTCCTAACAGATTTTGGCTGTAAAATGAAATTAATTTGGCTGACATTTGTCTATTCATCAACTGTGTGGACAGTGAAATAATCTTCTTATCCTGGGGATGATAATTAGCTGTAGGAAGTAAAACATTCAGCTTTACAGTTTACTGTATGTAACTGTTCACTTTAAAACTAATGGCTGTTGCTGATACACACATAGCAGTCTGATAGCATCAAAGATACACAAGCTTCAGAGCACTTGTTGGAAATCTTAATGAAGAGGGAACACAAAAAGTTAGTGTCCCAGTAACATATTATGACTCTTTTGAATTGTAGATCTGGTTTCAGGTTCAGCCTGCAGGTCATCAGATAACTTAACTTTACAGTGTTAATGCACCCCATTCTTTTGCTTACAGTGAATCATGGGACTGATCTGTCTAATCCAACAGTCAAGTCTTGGAATAAGAAGTAATGTAGGTAGCCTAAATGATGAGTGCTGAAAGAAACAGGCTTTCATTTGAATTTCCTTAATTGTACTGTAATGTTTCACTGATGTACTATGGACAAAAATCACAACAATTGTGAACATATTATGTCAGTCATCTATTGTACACTAACAGCCAAAGTTATAACAATGAGATTGGACTACTTAATAACGTGTCCTGGACTAAAAAATAAAACTTTTAATGTTGTGTCAAAAGTTTCTTATTGCTTAGCAGACTACCGATAATACTAAATGATCTTCAGGCTCAAGTCAAGCGCATTCTTTAAGTGTCTCTACAGCTGCTTACTGTTTTTGGCCCAGCAAACAGAGCACAGAAAATGAGGAGAATGAGAATCATTTAAGATTATTGTGGTGCTCCAACACCAGGCCATCAATACCACTAAGATGCCCTCCCTTGGGGGTTTGGGTAATTTCATTATGCACACAAAAAAGGAGGGGTGGGGTGGTGGTGGTGGTGGGGTGTTATGTTTTCACTCATTCATTTGCTGCTAAAGTGCTTACAATCGATGCCCAAACATTCATTTCTGCAGACACCATCTTCAAATGAACACCACATCATGAGCACCTTTTTAGAAGAAAAAAAAGTTTCAAAAGATACATTTATCTTTAGATGTAGCTCTCTGATCTTCAGACCATATCATTGACTGGTCAATCAATACGTACCACTACCCTAATCAATATTTGTCTGAATGGCCTCCCTTTACCTAGTCAGATGCATATCCATTTCTAATAACGGTTGCATATGAAGAAACAATACCAAGTTGTCTATTTTTTTTTATCCCCAAGGTGTTTCCGCATGTACAGATAGAATTTATGAATCATTCTGAGTCCCTCACTCAACACTGGAAAACTTCTAAAATGTGCACACTCACATTGCAAAATGTGCTTCTTCATGACCACATTTATTAGATCTGAAAGATATCGTTACTGAAATGAAACCAATGTGCTAACCTGTGCACAAGACTGAACATAACGAATAATACGAATAAATGATAACACATCAACAGATAATTTAGTCCCATTCAAATGAGATGATAGCAAAATTTATTATGTCGTACTGTTTCTGTAAGTCCCTGCCATTGATGAGTCGGCAGGCCACCCTTTTCCATAAAAATCAAACTACTGGTGGGCTGGGTGGCTCGCACCGGCAGGGAGTTGAGGCCCACTTCGCCCGGAACTCAACCAGATTGTGCGCAAATAACATATTTTGCATAAATTAATCACAAGATGCCACAATTTAGTCCCCAATACATTTATTGACAGAGTATTAAACATGGTGCTGTCAGAAGCAGGCCGTCAGCTTGCTCCGCTTAGCATAGTTTCGTTTCTCACTAGTCGCCATCACATCCACTTTCAGCCCTTCTGTGGCCAGAGCATGCTAACTAGCTAGCGTTGTGGGAACAGCAACACATCAGCTATCGGGCAGAACTTCAAATTTTCAACATGCATAATATGCCGACCCACCTGCCACCGCCGGTGTCTTCTTTGTCCTTACGACTGTTGTGTGGCCCCACTTGAAATCCGGTTTCGGCCTGGTTTGTGGTGAACGAATGTGTGTCTCGCCGGCGGATTACAAAAGCTGGCTAGCCTGCTAACCCAGTTCGGCTAACGATGGTTAGCTACTTTGCTCGTTGGCTGCCAGCAAACCGCTCTCCACATGCACGGCTACAGTTTTATGTCTTCTACGCCGGTTTTGAGCTGTCAGTCTGTACTTGTTTCTGTTCGGCCGTTACTGCGGGAACCGGTATGCGGTCGTCAACTGGTTCCGCGTATTTCCCCACCCGTTATCTCGTGCCAGTACGATTTTACAGTTGAGTGAGGCCCCGCTCGCGCCGCGGCCTGTCGCACAATCAAAGATGGCAGAATGAGGTTGCCAGATTTATCCTCTGATATCCCCCTGTCAAACCATAACCCCCGTGCAGGTGCTAATTTACACGTCTGTCACCATCAGCCTCACTCATTGTCAGCCACTAAGATTCAGTTCTCTAAATGGAAGTGGACTACAGTTTTTACCTGTTGACAATAATGGCACTGACACATGAATACACAACACATACCCGTAGATAAACATATTACAGTAGGCATATACTCAACACTGTAAGCCAAAAAGATAATGTTCCATTTTAACATTAGTGGTTGATCAGCATGGGATTTGGTAAAAACTCATCCGTACTGACCAAATAATAGAATCTAAATTCCGTAGTAAAAACGGCCAAGTGTTAAAACACAAAGTGCCCTCAGTGAGTTACATATAGAGTCATAGTCACTTTGTGATTTGATAACAAGTTAATTTTTGTAGGCTTACAAATTATCTTTCGAGGCTTAATTACAATATTATACAATTTAAAAATGTGATGTTGGCTGGAACAGAATTTGCAATATTTAGGCCTACCTATGATCTAGCTTGATAGGTCTAGCCTAAAAGTTGGACAGTTCCCGCAAAATAGTTGTGCTGAAGTGAACACAGACAACGCTGACAGCCGTAAAAAAGGTTCTCAAATGTGTGAAATCCTTTACATATCTGGAATTGGTTTGATCAGGGTTCATACCATACACGAGTTCGTACAACTGGCAACCCAAACGTTAACGAGTCACGCGTGGACGATTCTCCTTCCGGGGTCTGGCCGTGGTTCACGAGCGGCGGTTAGTATGAAGTCCACTCAAGGTCCAGCTCAATTTTATTTTTACGGTCCTTTTTTTGCGCATTTTCATGCACATTTTTCCCGTCTCTTTATTTTTTCTTTCTTTTCCCTCTGCTCCTTTGATTTTCCCAATTACAGTCAGTTGCATAAAAAAAAATACAGAAAAATAAGAGACCGACTGTCCTGCTCTATGTTTACAGATATGATTGATTTTTAATTTGGTGTCTTGAATGTAAAGATTAATTGTACCACATGACTGGTACACATCACTGTTCAAAAAACACAAAACAAAACAAGAAAAAAACAAAAGAAAAACAAGGGGAATGTTATTGTATTGAATAAAGATAAAGATTTAGATAAAAATTTCGCAAGTTATAACAAGTTATACAAGTTATAACATATAGGCAAATGTATTACAGTAGTTTAATTTACTAAACAGTGTACATCAACCAACAAGAACATTAAAATGTTGCTGCTTGCATGTGCTTTACTTAACAAATTATTTAATTGATGTATAATTTAATTTCAACATTAATACATATTTTAATTAAAATAATTAAATTTATGCTATTAATACTATTTATTACAAGCTGCTACTCCCTACTAGCCAGTAAACCATGTGTAATGGAGTCATAATAGCATCAGATATGGAGTGAGCATTAATTGTACATCACTGTGGATGCAGGTACCCTTTTATCTTGTTCAATAGTGCAGTGGGATCTTGCAGGAAAGTTGGAACTTTGTCCTTGTTAGTGTAGACAGCCATGCCCAAAGCAGCAGCCGACAGAATCAGAGGCCACATGAATGATCTCTTGAGTTTTGGCTGACCCAAAGGCCTGGTTTTCAGGGGTTGAGCCACTCTTTCCCACTGAGTGAGGATGGCCTGACGGGCCCCAGCCCACTTTCCTGGCCCTCGGAGACGATACTGGTATGTTGTGCCAGGACCAAGCATCACCTTCAGTCCCAGCCTGGGATCAGTCAGCAGCAGCCCCAGAAAGTTGGGACGAACCCCAATCAACTCTGCTACTTCATCCATGTATCTGATATAGTCAATTTGGATGGTATGTCTCTGACTGTTGATGTACCTGAAAAGACATTTTGGCTGAATATGCTGACAGCAAGATTTGATGCTTTTTAGATTCAAAATAGACAAGATGAACCAAGTAAAATACACAGCTTTACCTTTTAGCCATTGACTCCTGCTTATAGGAAATTTCTTTTAGCATTGCAGCTGCTGAAGGAAGCTTAACGCAGCCTGTTCATAATGAGAGCAATTGTGAGTAAGCTGCCTTCTTATACTGGAAGTATGCTGTAAAAGAAGGATTTTTGTATAAAAGTTCTCCAAAACTTGTCACAGAGCTTGCATTACCTTTAAAGACTCGTGTGACCCATCTGGCCTGCATCTCAGAGACAGGAATAGTGGACCCCAGTGGCTGCACTAAACCAATGATAGCCAGAGTAGGATGATCCAACTCAGGAGGAAACACATTCTTGTACAGAGATGCTTTATTCTCAGATACTGAGACAACATGTGAGGCCAGGAATGGAAAGGAAAAGCTGTAACCTGTGGCAAACACCTGCAAGACAGGGTACTCATCTCAGTGACACATTACTGAATATGAAAGTTCAAGGAGGACAGAAAAATAAAAAGATGGGTTGTTCATGTGACTGGGAGAGTTTGCAAACACACATGAAAAAAAAACCTACCACCAGATCAACATCCTCCACCACACTTCCATCATCAAACTCCACCTTGGATCCCTGAAATCTGCGGATATTGGGTTTCACCTGAACTGTTCCTGATAGGATGCGGTAGGGAAGCTCATCATTTACTGTGGGATGTTGGCTGAACAACCTGAGATTTACATACACACTCTTGGTTGGTGAGTATGTGAGTAATAAAATGTTTGATAGTACAGAAAACTGTTCCTTCTACTAAGCTACCTGTGCTTTGGCTTCAAGCTGTACAGATTGTGATCAAATCTTTGGTTGACGCGTCTCTCCATCATGCTGCAGAGTAATTCAAAAGGAAGGAGTCCTCGCATAAACACCACCATCCTGTCATTGAGCATATCACGGGGAAGACCATTGTCTGAAACTCGATTCTGGACCCAGGCTCCCCTCCGAGTGCTTAGATATACCTATAGAAATGTGATACAAGGAGTAAAACATCATGTCAACACTTAATGAAGGTCAAGAGCTCCTAGTCTTATTGTGTGCGCATCTGATGATCCAAAACTTCCCAACCTGCTTGGTGAATTTGCTCAGTTCGGCTGCAATGTCTCCTCCAGAGTTTCCTATTCCAACCACTATAGCTTTTTTATTCCTCCACTCTTCAGGAGTCTTATAGTCTCTGCTGTGGAAGTACTTCCCCTTAAAAGTGTCTATGCCTGAGAGGAGAGGTTTGTGACTGTCAGACAGAATGCTTTACATTTTAAACATTAAACAATGCGGCAAACTTTTTTTTTCGCCCTAAGCTGCTTACAGGGAATACATAAAATACATAAATAAATGTCTCTATGCTTCTGCTGCAAGGAGAGTTTCTTGATATATTGGTATTAGAAAGCAGCATTAGTCATAATCTAAATACAAACCTGTGTGAAAGAAGAATGAAAATGCTTTTCCTAAGCTGGATTTTGTGTTTTGTGTCATGAATCAGTAGCCTGATTAGGTTGAACTGACCCGATTTACTATTTTCTTAACATGGTGGCTACCCCATAAACTTTTTAATAGTTGGAAACTACCACGGATAAGATAAGATTAACTCCATTAATAATTTGCTCCTTAAGAAAGAGCCAAAGGTTGACACTTCAGGTAGTCATCATAATTTTCCTTTCACACTCTGTAGCAAAAAACTGAAAGATATTAATAGCTTGTCAGTTGTACCTGGAAATTGATGCAGTGGCAAGTTTGGGTTGCAGTGATGTCCAATGCAGATCATCACAGCATCAAATATGTGTTTCTCCTTTTGGCCATCCTTGTACTCTGTCTCAACTTCCCACTGGCCTGAATGAGAAAAGTCTGGTCTCTTCTTCACCTGCAAGACTTTGGTCTAAACAGCAGAAAGTAAAAACAGGAATTAATGACTATACAGAACTGTTAACTTGAGCTAAGCAACATTCTACTTTTGAGATTGAAGTGTAATTTATACTTTTTTATTTCTCAGAGAGTTATTGATGCATCCTTACATTAAAGCGTATGTGCTTGATGATCTGGAATTTGTCAGCATACATTCGAAAGTAGTCCATGACGAGGGAGTTGTGCATGTAATTAGGTAAGTGTGCAGGAACGGGAAAATCGCTAAAAGACATCATTTCCTTGGAGGAGTTGATGATGAGAGACTGGTAGATGCTGGCCCTGTCTGGCTCTGGATTCTCCTGCAAAAACAGCAAAGAAGAGAGAATATATTAATCCCAATTTGCTACGTATACTGAATAATTAAAAGTCTGACCTGCAGAGAGTGTGACTTACCTTAAACCTCCACAGACCACCAATGTCATTGCTGCTTTCAAAACAGACTGGCTCAAGCCCCTCATCCAGACAGCACTTGATACAGGTCAGACCTGAAGCACCTCCTCCAACCACAGCAACTCGACGAGTCATGTTTCAGCTCTGTGAGAGAAGACAGATTAGTTTGAAAATCATTCATCTAATATGATGAAAATACATTCATAAGGATAATTTATCTTGTTTTGAACAGCAGAGCTGTAGCCTGTATGTCAAATAAATTGTATCTTTTTACTTTAAATTTATTTGTATTCAGTCTAGAAAATTTAAAGAACAGCTTGTACTTAGACATTTCACTAAATACAAAATGCTGGCTATAAAATAATAATGCGGACAGCAGATGTCCTCATGTCTACTGGACTGAATATTTTTATTACCATGAAAATGTCCTCAGAAAACCTTAACATAACTTTGTATTTTACAAAATCCCTTTTGAAGCAAGTATACTGATTCTTTTTCAGAAGAATAAAGAGTCCTTTGTTTTTCCCGGACAAGGCTTTTAAAGACTGATTTATAAATTAAAGTAATAACTGCAATGACTAAAAATCTGCAGAAAAAATGTGACTGTAAATCAATAGTTTAACTTCTGCTGGAAAAAATTATTTTTATCATTCATATCTATTGTATGTAGTCATTACCGCAGTTAAAACCATATAGACTATAGTTTTGGTTGAGATTTATCAATGTAAAAGGACTCTTGCAGGCACATGTAAATGTGACTGTGGAAAACTATTTTCATGTAAATTCTGCTAGATTACACAGTTGTAATAGAAAAAGACCACTAAGTATAACTAATGTATGCAGTAACTATGGAGTATCATGGATTTACTCTGTTTTATTTAATCTAAAACAGGTATAAAAAAACAAGTCTTATTTTTGTACTTTCTGGGCATCAAACAAAAAAAAGCCTGAAAGAACAGTTTATCTTTTTCATGTTGAAGTAATCAAATGAAAACACTTTTTTCATTAGGTTTTTGGATTTCTGACCTTTAGCCTACTTAGTGTGGACTGAAACCACCCCTGCACAAGTGATTAGGACGACCTGTAACTTGCACAACAATCACGTTGGCATCATTGCTCCCCAAATATCCCCACATAGATCAAGCTTTGTAATGATAATAAATAATATTAGCCGCTGTGTTTTGGAAATTAGGTCCACACATGAAACACATTTTAGGATAGTGTTTTTTTTTTTGGCCCCCTGTTATATTGACTCTGTGTGTCTATTTGTAGTGACATCAGAGCTCAATTATGAGCAACATCTGCTTGTTTCCAGAAAAATGTCTTCGTCTTGCAAAATTCGTGCAGACAGTTACCTTGTGTAGCCTAATTTACAAAGTCCTTTTCAGTGTAAATCTGTGTGATCATGCTGCTGATAAAGGTAAAGATCAGCAGCACTGGATATTTGATAGCGATGAGGGAATCTGTCAACAAACAGAGCTTTTTCACCAAAAGTAGATAGTGAGAAGTGAGAAAAGAAGCCCTGTTCCTACATATATTATCATGTGGTAAATTCAGAATGAGGCTGCGTTGACGACCACGGCCACTAGATGTTGCTGTTCGACCTGAGAGTTAGCTTTATAAGGGTCAAATGAGGGAACAGGAAGCGTTACCGTCACCTCTTATACTACTCAAAATGGATCACAGAACACACATCTAATCTCCCATGCTTTAAAAAATGATTGGTGAGGACAGATCATTGCACATTTTCAACATTGCACATGCTGCAGGAAATACTAGTTTTGTACTTTTAGTCAGCCCTTCCTCATTCCCTCGACCATCACTGACGAACCTAATAAATATATGAATATGATATTATGTCATGAAATGACTTAAAATGTGCCTTATTACCCGATTTCAAAAATGCATCGTACAACTTTTTCTTCGAATCTGCGTGAAGTGCACGCGGTAGATCAGAGTGCACATGTGCACCATGAAGAAACGGCAGAAAACAAAAATAAAACTTGGTTTTGCGTTTATTTGTTTTTGAGTGTAATTTAATTCAAGAGCAAGCTTACATGCATATTCATTTTCTAACGACCAAAGAAATCTCCCCAAACTACGGAGTTTGGACCCGTGTTCGTTTCGATCCGCCATTAAAAACCAAATAAACCAACTACCGTGTTGACATTCATTCGTGTTTCTGTGTAATCCTGTAAATCACTCACCTGTTGTTTCTCGCACACTTCGGTAAAGTTAGACGAGTTACAGATTTCCAGATGAATAACACATTAAGTGAAACGTTTTTAAAGTGACGCATTAACGTTGAAAACGCAGAGAGTATGGAAGCTCCAGGATTAACAACTGACACTAAAAAGAGTGTTAAAACACAAAGAACGTCGTCTCTTTCCGAACATGGTGAGGTTGAAAACAAGCTACTAGCAATTGTTTTATTAAAACGAGCAGTGCTCGAGCTAGACGAATTTCACTGTGCAGCCGGCCGTGTGACCACTGTAAAGGGACCGTCTAAAAATTGCAGCGCCTAAGATAATATTTAATAACTCCACCTTCATTTGAATTATGAGCAATCAGTGATAAGACAATCACATTTGGCGGTTGTTTTTCCAGATAAACTTTACAATCGAAAAGAGCTGTTGCTACTTATTTCATTTGGTGCACTCATGCAGATTTTCTTAGACACTCTTAAACCTGCAAATCACCTCCTCAGGTCTGCTCCTGCAGTGTATTTCAATGCATGACAATCCAAATTTTCTTCAGCAACAAGCTGTCAACAAGTGAAGAAGTGAAGCAGCTGTATTCTCCAGTCCTGCCTGTCAGTGACTACATCCTGCCATCAGATCTTCATCCATGCTGCCAGGCTTGCCTGGGTGCTAGCTCTGCAGAAAGGCAGTTCTTTGTAGTCTGTCTGCAGAGGAGCTGCAGCAGCGAGTGTACATCACAATAGTGCTCTAGGTGGAGGGAAGCAGTTTCAGGTTGTTTGGCTGAATTTGGCGGCATGATGTGAACAGGCTTATCATCAGTGACATCTACCAGAGGACTGTGATGTAGTTTAGTTTATTGTAGTGGGTATACTGTGGTGACCTCCATCTTCACCTCATCTTCACACACCCACAAACACACACACACATTATAAAGTGACATTCACACAATGAGTGCACAAAAATGTGTGTTTGTATTTTCAGGCTGAAACCTCATGAACCTATTTATGACAAGAAGCAAAAGACTGACAGCCAAGGACATTTACAGCACCAAGACATTTTATTCAAGTTAAAGTGCTTTTATAGAAATACACTTGATAAAAAGTTACATGAGTCAATTGGAATGTTCAGCGAGTGCATGTTATAATCTTTAAGTAATTGTGCTGGAGTATCAGGTGATGTATGATGCTGCCATTGAATTAAAGAACACTGTTGTTTCAACTGCTTTTAAAACTTTGTTGACATTACAATATATAACAGTTAATTTAGCCTATCAAATATTTCACACTCTCTCTTTGGTGCTGCACTTTGTAGACTGTCCCTTTGCGCTTCACTTATGGCTTCCTGCTATCACAACTGTTATATTTCCACTTGGATGCATGGTTCATTTTGATTGTGATTGTATGGTTGCACAATTTAAGAGAGAAGCTTAAGGAATAGCTGAATAGACACTTTGCAAACTCACTGAGCTTGGGCACACTGAGCAGTATACTGTCAACTTTCACCCAAAGACCCCTTCAGTTCAACATATAGCTCTTATCATCGAGCCCTTATAACACATAGCTCACATAGCTTATTCATTGCAAGATGATCTTAGTGGTGAGGAGTGGCACATGACCTTTGACTTGATTTTACATAAATCTCATAAATATTTCCTAATCATACAAGTTCTGCCAAACCTAGCGGCACCCCAAATGGTAATCAGAAACTAGATCGCACCAATGCAATGTAAGTTACATATAAATTATTAACGTAAGAAGACAATCACTCTATCATAAAAAAAAGGATCAAAACAGAACATTGACCTGTGGCATCTTTGTGTCTCAGTCATGCATAGTCTAATGTCTAACCCCGATACCACAAAGGAAATCATGATAGCTTCAATATTTAAAAACATGATTTGATATTTTTACCTTATCTATTTTTACTTAAATGTCTTTTTTTCAGTAGCCTATATTCAATTTAGATTAAAAATATAAGTATAAGAGACATGTTTACTGAAAGCACTTCACCATTAAGCTTGGTATCCATTATGTGTAGCTCAACAAATGAGATGCATCAGATTATTTGGACGCTGTACAAGGCAAAGGCATGTAGTCATTGTAATATAAAGGAGCAGAATAATTAATTAAAGATGTGATTGAGAGATCCTGGGACTCACATGATCCCATAACTACATGAATACAATACATATAAAGAAATTGTTTTAATAAAGAAATAAAACTTGTTAATTAATAGCTGTTAAACAACTAGTTTGAGCATATAGCTTTGTTAAGAAGCAAGAGATCCCTGACCATGGTTCTAGTAATTAAAACTGAATATGATGAAGAACAGTTTCTAACATCATATATCATATGTTGGCTTTTGAAGCCACCATTAGTATGCTGTCCATTTCAGGAGATGGAGTAGTGCAGTGTAGACACTGAATACAAGTACTCTACAATGAATGTGCAGAAGGCATGATCAGAGCTGAAATGGAGCAAGTGTAAATGTGCATCAGTGTGCAGGTAGGAACCCTTTTATCTTGTCAAGCAGTGTGCTGGGATCTTGCAGGAGAGCTGGAAGGTTGTTTCTGCCAACATAGGCAGCCACGCCGACACCAGCAGCCGACAGAATCAGAGGCCACATCATCGAGTTCTTGGGTTCGAACTCATGACAAGGCCTGGTCTGCATGGGTGCAGCCACTCTGTCCCACTGAGTGAAGATGGCTTGACGGGCCCCAGCCCACTTTCCTGGCCCTCGGAGACGATACTGGTATGGCGTGCAGGGACCAAATAACAAAGTCAGTCCCAGCCTGGGATCAGTCAGCAGTGCCTTCAGGATGTTGGGTTTAACCCCTACCAGCTTTGCTATCTCGTCCATGTAGACCACATAGTCAACCTGGATTGTGTGTCTCTGACTGGCCACATACCTGAAAAAGTGACCCGTGTTAAACATGTTGTAGATAACAAGTTTTGGTACTCTTTAGATCTATAAAAAAATCTATAAGCAATCACAGAGTTTACTAAATGCACATCAGTACCTTTTAGCCATTGCCTCCCGCTTGCACTTGATATCTTTCAGCATGGAATTGATTGAGGGAAGCTTAAGGTGGCCTGTTTGAGAGACATTATGTCAAAGTGGTTTTCCCTCTTAAGCACAAAATATTCCTGAAATAAGACTGAGCTTTGAGAACAGTGTACCTTTAAAGACTCGAGTGGACCATCTGGCCTGCATCTCAGAGATGGGCATGATGGCCCCCAGTGGCTGCACTAAGCCAATGATAGCCAAAGTGGGGCGTTCCAACTCAGGAGGAAACACATTCTTGTAAAGAGATGCTTTGTTTTCAACCACTGAGACCACTTGTGAGGCCAGGAATGGAAAGGAAAACTTGTAACCTGTGGCAAACACCTGCAAGACAAGGTGCTCATCTCAGTGACACACTATTGGCCAACAGTCTATGAAATTTTAAGGAGGACAAAAGGGTAGACAGGCCATTTAAGTGACTGGGAGAGTTTGCATGCACAAAAAAACAGCAATAACAAAAAACAAAACAAAACGTACCACCAGGTCAACATCCTCCACCACACTTCCATCATCAAACTCCACACTGGATCCACAGAATCTGCGGATGTTGGGTTTCACCTGAACTGTCCCGGACAGGATGCGGTTGGGAAGCTCATCATTCACTGTGGGATGTTGGCTGAACAACCTGAAATTTATATTCACACTTGTTAGTTGAGTCCTTGCAAGTTGATATATACCTCAAACATTTTAGAAAACTACTGTGTAAGCCAAGTAAGTGGTGATATAATCAACCTGTGAAGCAACACAGGCCAATCACAAGACTGTAAATGAGTTATTACTTGAAGGTTACCTTAACCTGAGGGTCTGCCCGGTTCTTAAAACCTACAAAGTCAGCAATTATGTTACCTGTTCTTATCTTAAATTACAGTCCCTGCAGATGTCTTGTATGTGAAAGATGCCAGTGGAAAATGTATTTGACAATATGTGTATTTTTCTTTTAGTACTTTGTGTCTTTAAGTTTAATGCACCAACCATCAGCAACACTTTTTAATTTGATTGTCTCATTCTGACACTTCTCCTCAAAATAGTTAAGGACTAACAGTGTGTTTATATGAAAAGACAAGTTATCACCAGCGCCTTATCACCACATGTAAACAAAAAAAGATAAAGGCTCACTTTCTGTGCTTACATCACTAACCATACAAATAGTAAGGCTATAAAGTTTATCGAAAATGTATGCTGGAACAAAAAGGAACAAAGTCATTAAAATGAGTAAAGTCTACTTCTTAGCAAAGCTCACTGAAAGTCCAAAATCATGAGGGTTATTTATTGTGTAAGCATGAATGGGGATCAGTGGAGCACACCTGTACTGTCCTGAGTCGACACAGGAGACCTCATTTGACCTGAATTAGTGCTTTGGCCTGAATTTATGCTCTGCCACCAAAGAGACCTGTGTCCTCTTACCTTTGTTAAGTGCATCTAAAATCAACTTATTGTTAAATGTTTATCAGCTCCATTGAGGATTGTTTGACTGGGACCTGTTCCAGAATCAGGTTTAACAAACTCTGACTTTAACCCTGAACTCTGTGCTGACCTTGTCCCACCACTTGTTCACGTGAATTTTTTGAAAACGTTTTTTTCTCTTCTTCATTCTCCACACATTTAAGGCGTGGTTAGGATTATGCCAAACCAACGGTTGGCGATATAACCCTAGCCCTTAGGCAATATCGGCCAATCAGAAGCCTGAAAAAGAGTTTCACCAATAGGTTTCCTGAAACTGGAGGTCTGTTCCCAAGGCCTGCAAACTTGGCAGCACGGACTGTGTTGTGGGAGTGTTGGATAATGCAGTGACGTTGAGAACGCATTCTGACGATTCCATTTCTCAAAATGATGAAAGAATAACTGTTCTTTTATGTGCAAACATATAAAAAGTCCTGTTTGCAAGGTTAGCAACAGCATGATTTCTCCTCATGCAAAATCAGGTCAGGTCAGGTCTTATTTAACCCATCAAATAAGCTACGTTTTAAAATATGCCCGCTTACACAGTTTTTTTTCCTGAACAACTGATCAGAATTGGTCTAATCAAGTTTAGTGGGTGCAATGGGAACAAAATAGTGATCAATAATGGAGCTCTGATACTATGATTCACTGAGGAAACATTTAAAGACAGAGCAGAGCCTCAGTTTTAATGCAGCGGAGCTCAGAATATGAGTACACTCTTGTTCAGACAATGACATTTATCTTCAAACGTACAACTGGAGAAAGAAGTTAATAAGCTACTATTGTTACATTGTGTTCAGAACAATCCACTCATTAATCATTTATCAGGCTTGAATTTTCTGGCTGATAAGTTCTTGAAATCTTGTATTAAAATAAAAATAGAGGAACATAAAAAAATTGTATCGTTAAAAACCGTGTACAGATTCAAGTCAATATAGTGAAATGTTAGAGAAACACTTTTTTTTTTAGCAGAGTGGATCTTTAGGTTACCTTGCTTTCTGTAAACAAAGTTTTCCAAAGCTAGGACTTTCTGAACCACACTCCTTATCTATAACTTGTTTTTGAATACTACCCTTTTGTTCAGCCAAGTAGAACTTGACTGTATATTTAAGAACAGATAAGGTGATTATGCACGTCATCTTCCTCTCTCTGTGTGGTTTATACATCCCTACCAATGGATGATGTTAAAGGGAACTTCAAATCAATATAAAAGCCTTTTTTTGTAGAATCTCTAGCCTTGTGCTTCCTTATTAAGGTGCCTCATGGTCGATATTTAATGCTCCCTGGTATCAGCCCTCTCCAATAAGGTTGTACCTAAATCAGTACCTTAATTGCCTCTTTGAGCTCTGTGTCACAACCTCCGCTGCTGCAACCACTTGACAGCGTCAAAATGGTCGAAACTGCCAGACAAACTACAATAACTGACTTGTTTTTAGAAAACACCTTTCCTCTCTCCATCCACACCTCCATTTTGCTACGTCTGTGGCACTTCTGCTTTAATACAATATGAATTCGTTCGCTGATAACAGCCCAAAGAAAAATCGATTGGCAGCATAAGTCAAATGTCACTGTTCTAGTGGTTGTTGTGAAATCTTTTCCTGGATCAAAGTATTGAGCAAACGACTGATTTTTTTTAAGTCGAATAATCTGCGATATTCAAAGCATGCTCTTGGGAGCTTTTTATTCAAGCTATGTTACAATGTAACTGAAATAGTAAAAAAAAAAATGGATACAAATACCATACCTGTGCTTTGGTTTAAGGTTGTAAAGAGCGTGGTCGAATCTTTGGTTGAGTCGGCGCTCCCCTATACCACAGAAGAAGTTGAAGGGCATTAGCACCCGCAGATAATTAAATACCCGGTTGAAAGAAAAGTCAATGGGCATCCCATTTTCCCCGACTCGGTTCAGCACCCAGGCTCCCCTCCGAGTGCTCAGGTAAAGCTGTGAGGAGGAGGGGAGGAGGAAATGACTGTCAATAACAGGTTGTATGTGTAAAAGGGATTTAGTTTTGACATTATTTTATCTCAGTGGTTCTAATACCTTTGACCTAGGTTCTGCTTTCCTTTAATAAAATTTATTATCGCCATTATTATTATTTTTTCAATGATATTGTTTCATCCTCAAGTAAACTTTCAAATTATTTGGTTTATGTCTGAACTCTGTATTTATTTCACACATTTTTTTTGCTTTTTGACAGCTCATGTTTTTTTCTGCTCTGGATTCTGTGAAGTTTCTTCTGCAAAAAACAGATTTTCAGGCAACCATCTGTGTATATGTAATCATCTCATCCAAACCTGCTTAGTAACTCTGCTCAGTTCAACTGCGATGTCTCCTCCAGAGTTTCCTATTCCAATCACCACCACCTTTTTATTCCTCCATTCCTCAGGAGTCTTGTAGTCTCTGCTGTGGAAGTACTTTCCAGTAAAAGTGTCAATGCCTGAAAAAAATAATAACTTGTTAATGAAGCTCAATGTGTTTCTTGACTTTTCCTGCAAGAAGACTTTGATCTGAACTGTAGTTGACCATCCTCAGCTAAGGTTAAGGACACACCGCCATCATTCTGTGCAGTGCAGCTCTGTGATGATAAAGCATTATGTAACCACACTGTTACTAGAAATGTCAAAACAAACTGGCTCATTCTGTGTCAGAAGGTTACTCTGGGCAATCGTAACCACTCAGTGATAGCCCTAACCTGGAAAGTCATGAAGTGGCAGGTTGGGATTGCAGTGATGTCCAATGCAGATCATCACAGCATCAAATATGTGTTTCTCCTTTTGGCCATCCTTGGTCTCCGTCTCGATATCCCACTGGCCTGAATGAGAAAAATCTGGTCTCTGCTTCACCTGCAATACTCTGGTCTGAACAACAGAAAGCAGAAACAAATAACAGTTTGTTGACAACAGTGCAAAGGCTAAGTGGGTGAGTAGGATTGTTTCCAATATGTTGAACCAAGCTACATAATATATTTAAAACAAAAGGGAGAATGAGAAAAATCTTTAATATAGAGAAATGTAACTGCAGGAAGTGAGTCTATGAGGCATTCTTACATTAAAGTGTATGTACTTGTTGAGCTGGAATTTGTCTGCATAACTCCGGAAGTAGTCCATGATGAGGGAGTTGTGCATGAAGTTGGGGTAGTGTGCAGGGATGGGAAAGTCACTGTAACACATCATCTCCTTGGAGGTGTTGATGATGACAGAGTGGTAGATGCTGGCCCTGTCTGGCTCTGGATTCTCCTACAATAACAGTCACAATTATCATATATTATCCTAACTTTTTATACATGCTTTGTTGGTAAAAGAAAGTCCAGTGTGACCCACCTTGAACCTCCACAGCCCCCCAATATCATCGCTGCTTTCGAAGCAGACAGGCTCGAACCCTTCGTCCAGACAGGACTTGATGCAGGTCAGACCTGAGGCCCCTCCTCCAATCACTGCCACACGTCGAGTCATATTTCAGATCTGCGAGGGACGACACAGAGAAATCATATTTAGTGGGTCTTTTAAGTGTATACAATATGAAAATGCTTCCTCACCGCAGCTGCAAAAAATAAAGTCGAACAAGATTTTTTTTTTTTCCTATTTTAAAATAAAAACTCGGAAAGAGTCAGTTCTGAAAAAAATCTCAGCTTCTAACAAGCCGATGCATGCAGGAAATATGCGTGGACATTTTATTGCATGTTGCCTCTGTGCCACACTCGCAAATATTTACTGCAATGAAAATCTCACTATAAATATTTTTATAGCCGCTAATCGCGAGATTTAAACACAATGCAACGCGTTAAAGCGCAATCGAACTGAACTTTGAAAGTGCATTGCGACTCTGCACGAGCGCTGACGAATATCTTCAACTCTCCAGCAGTTTAAACTCTGAAAGGTTCAAACCGAAAAGTTCGTTCATGTAAATTTTCTTACCTTCTGCGGTTTGAAGACTGGAAAATCTTTGTCTTGTTGCATGCAGTTAAAACAGTGGGCGGAGTGAAAGGAAAGGGAATTGTGTACATTTATAAGACGCCTCAGATGAACCTTGGATCACCGCAGCGTCACAGTTGTATAACTGGTGGAAAAGTAAACACACACCCCTGACTCGAAAACAACACACTGTCTCCTACGTAAAGTAGTCAGGGGTTCACCTCGTGGTAGGTCTGTAATTATCAAAAAATAGTCGAGGGAAGCCATGAGCTGTCAGTCAGCCACTGTCAATTACCCAATTAATCAATCAGTCAATCAATCAGTCAGTCAATTAATCAATCATTGAGCTACCGTCTATTGTAGATGATCTATAGACTTAAAACCAGCGATAATCTAAGATGATAAAAACAGCACACAGTCTGTCTTAAGTCGCAAATGTTGGTAAGTCATTAATCATTAATCGGTGAGGTTTTCACTTTTTCCTGAGTCATCCTGTCGTAATTAATTTACTGTTTTATAGGGTCAAAGGGTTAAAGGGATCCCTAATGTCAAGCCATCATGATGAATCGAATTCTCAGGAATCATGCTTAAAACGCTAAATAAATTAAGCATTTTCATCATGATAAACAAAGGTAAACACAATCTGATTAAAAAAGATCTTTCAAAATTAGCAAGTCATTTATATCCTTGCTTTAAAACAGTTTAAGTAAATGATTTATGAACCAACTGAAAGTCATTGCAAGTGTTCAAAGTTAAGCAAATATCTGCTTATTTTCTGTGTCTCCAACAACTGGTTTCAAGGTAAAAAATATTTCCTATATCTCGGTGCAGTAGAAGTCCTTGAGTCCTGCAGACTGCATGAAAACTGGTTTTCATCTGTGCAGCTGACACATATTCAAAGGCAGTGCTGAAATGCAGTGATTGACTCACTAGAATGCAATGCAATGCAATTTACAGCCTCAACTTGCTGCTTTATGAAAAACAAAGAGTTCATGTTATGTCAGTCAAGCTACCTCCTCTTTTATGATTCTTAAGAATTCCTTTTATAAGAATTACTGCTATTATCAAATTTAACTGTAAAATTTAACCAACTTGCTGTCACAGGAGGGGGAGATTAGATCTGTTTTTCATGGTTTGTATCAGGCTTGCGCATTCTAGTTATTCTAACTCTGGTCATTTTACAGCAAATGTCACATTTTTGTTAATGGAGGTTGTCTGTTTTTAGGAACAACAAAGCAAATTCTATAACTATAAAGTGGCCATGACAATGTTTATTATTTTGTTTCTGTGTGTCATTTTGTCTGAACCATATCAAAATTTGTCTGCAGTCACATTAAGTTTTTTTTGTCTCAGTGCACTGACCTTAGCCCATCAAGTAGTCCATAGGTCTGACAGTAAAATCATTAACAGGCACTAACTAAAGTGGATTTTATAACAGACGGTCATAAACCACAGAAGAAGAGATTTATTGTGAAGTGTTTTGTTAAATGTAGCCATTTTGAATGGTGGTTTGTACTAATGTTTCACTGGCTTCCAAGAAAACTATGAGAGAGAGCATGACACAAAGGCATTGAGTATGTTCGGAAAACTGCATAGACATTTTTAAAAGTAAAACATTTATTTTACAACCTTCATTTCTCATTGTCACATTGACACTGTCACATTAGCATGCAACATTTGTTAAAAAAGCATGCTTTTTCAGAAGAGAATGAGTTTCAGTGAGCTGCCTTGCTGTTGCCTCCGTCATCATGTAATCATTGGTGCAAATATGCAGCTCACTGAGGAGATCTGAAGAATGGAAGAGGAGGAAAGAAAGAGGATAGAGGGTGTTTATTGAGGTAGAGGCAGCTCATTAGGGCAACACTTGAAAAAATCACTATGATGCTCCCCTTAGATGAGGGTCTGGTCTCTGGTTCTGGTTCTTGTACCACTCTGGTCCTGAAAGGCTGTAGCACCCGCTCCCACTGAGTGATGATGGCCTGACGGGCTCCAGCCCACTGGCCTGGTCCAGTCAGACGGTATTGATAAGGAGTGCAGGGACCCAGCAAAACCTGCAGTGCCAGTCTGGGGTCCTTCAGCAAGAGACACGGTATATTTGGTCGAACTCCCACCTGCTCCGCCAGAGAGTCCAGGTAAGGGATGTAGTCCACCTGGATGGGGTTACGCTCTGAACAGGCAAACCTAACAGAGAGAAACAAAAAAAACCTCTAGCAAACTCCAAAAAAAACTGTTTTCACAGATGTTTAATAGAAAAGATATAATTCTAATAATAAAATAAATGTTAGTTGCAGCAATCGGACCGCAATTACAAAGTGAAGTAGATTATCTGATGATTTTAACTCCAACTTAATATGAACCTTGAGGACTTGAACAGCTCTACAGGTCAGCTCATTTCCTACCTCTGATGCATGGTTACCGTGTCTTTCTCAATTTCCTTCATCATGGCCTCTTCTGAGGGAAGTGACATCAAGCCTTTGTGGGAAAAAAAATCGAATTAACATCTCATGGGTTTAATGCGAAATGTTTATAACATTTTGACATTTGAACTGTTCAAGAGTAAGACAATAACATATCACTCAAGTTTAAGGCCTCAGAGACTGCAGAGGTAAAACATTTAATCAAGGAGTTAAATTGGATTTAGGGGGTCAAGTCTGTCATGTGGCCTTGTAGCCATGCATCAGTAAATACCAAAAGAATACAGATTCCAATTGATATAATCGTTAACCATCATATTAAGTATTTTTCTCAAAGTCTAAGCATAAACATAGCCATAAAACTCTTTGTTAACTTCTCTATTAAACCTCACCTTTAAACACTCTTGTAGCCCAACGACTCTGCATCTCAGCCAGAGGGTTAATAGCCCCCAAGCCATGGATGAAGCCCACCACTGCCAGCGTGGCTCGGGTCAATGCAGGAGGGAACACATGTTTGTAAAGACGCAGCCTGTAGCCAGTTTTAGCCTGCAGAGCTGAGGGCAGGAAGGGGAAGCTGTAGTTGTACCCTGTGGCAAACACCACTACATCCACCTGTATGACCCAAACATAAACCTTCAAAAGATTAGAGGACTCTATTGTTTGATTACTGTGTTATCATAGTGAGCAGATATGCACATTGAACCATGACTAAGTGAAATAAACCTAGTGTGTAGAAAGCGATAAGGAAGAGGTCAAGAGTTGATGCAACAATTTATTTATTATTGTTGATATGAAAGATACACGTGTTGACGTACAGTCTAAGGATTGTTTAAATGCACACCTTGTTTATGATGCTCCCATCAACAAAAACCACGCTGGATCCACAGAACTCCTTCACATTTGGTTTCACTTGAACACGACCTGCAATGATCCGAGCTGGCAGGTCATCATTCACAACGGGAATCTGTGCAAAAAAACTGCCAAAAAGAGAGCAGAGCTGTATTAGTCAAATATATGAGCAGTGTTTATTAAGCTTAAAACAAAACTTAGTGCAGACCTACATTAATTAGGTGGGCTTGCCTAATACTGGTTAAAGGCTGCTGTCACTTAGGAAGTTAAAAGTGAGTTTGTTCCCTATGATTATAATTAGAGAGAAAATGTTGTAGTTTTATATTGTGCCCACTTAAGGTTTACACTTTCTAATTAGAAAAAATAAATAAATGAAAAAAATCATAGTTTTAGCATTTAAACCTGCACCAAGAACAGTCCTGACCCTGTTGAACAACATCCTTGCACTAAAACTCTTAACTGGTACACAAAATATGATACATGTAAAGAAAGTCTTAACTATGATACACAGACGCTAGAAATTTCAAACAGAAACATTAGAGGATCAAAAAAGTCTGCACACAGTGTCCTTATCATCAAATAAAATCATATTTTTACCATAAACCAAGCTGTATTCAGGCTGTTAAAACATTTAGAACTACTAAAACATTTAAAAACTTACTTTTGCTGCCACCTGCAGGACAAACTGAATCTAACCCCTCAGCTGAGGCTGAACTCATTGTAACATGATCAGTACATTGTACATTTTGCCAGTGCTTTCATACTATGAGATTACATGAACATTGTAGCTTGAGGCACTGCTAGATATTAAAACTTATTAGTCTTGCACTCAAATTAGTAATAATCCTTAAATGGCTCACAACTCAATAAAATACAGACATTTATCTGGATGGTATTTTTACCCGTGTTTTGGTTTCAGGCCATATAGTTTGTGGTCAAATGCTTCATTCAGCTTCTTCTCTATTATCTTATTGATCCATGATGGGAAGAGCTTCTGTATCATCATATCCATGCGAGAAGTCCCAATTAGATCAGCAGGAAGCCCCCCCTGTCCGACACGACCGACAACCCACGCTCCACTCCTGGTGCTGAGATACACCTGCAGGTCACATCAGCACACAGCATTTGCTCAGTGTAGGATAACGTTTATTTTCTAGAAATGCAGTCGTATGCTGCTTTATCTAAACAATTTTTTTAAAAAAGACAAAAAGGTACCTTCTCAGCAACTCTACTGATGTCCACAGCAATATCACTTCCAGAGTTCCCGATCCCAATCACCACCACTCTTTTCCCCTGCAGACCGTCAGCACTGCGATAATCCCAGCTGTGGAAATATCTGCCTTCAAAGCTCTCAATTCCTGAGAGGGATAATAAGTATTAAGTGAGGCAGTGTAGATATTTTGTGTGTCCACAAAAGTGAGAGCATATGTTTTAAATTTTTCTTCATCACTCTATGTCACCAAGTGTCTTTTATTCACTCAACTACATGAGAAGTAACCATTTCATTATGTTCATTTACTGAATGGACTCATTAAATTAGCCTTGCTACCATGCTGATCATCACTCCAGCTGCTTGATAACGCAAATTTGATAAAGTTTGCAAAACTTCCTTGCAGCCCTTTAATCAGAGCTCCACTATTGATGTTCTCAAGCTACAATAAATGTTTTCATCCAGTTCAAGCTTTATTATACCAATAATTATTTTACTGTTTATTTAAAGGCAGAATAATTTAGATGTTTTTAAAAGACAATGCATGGGGTAAACCAAAAATAACCCCTCTCAATCATCACCAATGACCCACAGAAGTTTTTGGTGGTGTCCTGATCTGATCCGATCTGCCTGGATTTTTCTTATTTTGCTGTTGGCAGAGTTTGTGTTGCCCTGAGCCAATAACAGCATGGTAGACTTGAGCTCAGGACTGTATAAACACATAGTGAACAGGAACTGCCTTTAATGCATGATTACTGATTATCCATCAGAGGGGAGACTGAACAACATACATGTTGCAAATAGTTTTAATAAACTAAAGTTTTCCGAAGGATTTGAAAATAACTAAGGGACTTTTTTATTATGTGCTATACTTCTTCTCTATTACACTAAACAAAAGACATTTTTTCACTTTTACCATAAACTGTATTTAATCATGAAATCTTACTGAGATCTGTTTTAAGAGAGATCTGAGTGAAAGTTTTAAAAAAGGGCATTCTAATGTGTACTGTTATTGACTGTTCTATTTGACTGTTTTATTGCAAAACCATTAATAAAATAGGAAAATGTTATGGTACCTAAGAAGTCTCTGAGTGGCAGGTGAGGCTTGGTGAAGTGTCCAGTAGAAACTATGACCGCATCAAACACATGAGTCTCCCTCTGACCCTCTCTCGTCTCTGTCTCCACCTCCCACTGGCCCGTCGCTGCAAAATCTGGTCTTTGCCTCACACTGACTACAGTCGTCTGACAAAACCACACACACACAAACACACACGCACACACACACACAGAGTTAAATATCCTCTACTAAATTGATATGTGTGTGCTGCTAAGGATAATAAAGTACAAGTACATTTCATTGCTGTGTTACTAATGTAAAGATATCTACAAAAGCAAAAACATCAATAAGGAAAAATTAATGAATTATATTTTAGTGTTTTCATTATAATTGGTTCACATTTCCCCTTTAGAGCAACCAGTAACACAAGCTGTACCAGTAAAATGAAGCATAATTTTTACAAGGCACAGGACCTTTAATAAACAAGGAATTCTGCAGGCGACTCACCTGGAAGCGAATGTGCTGCAGCAGACTGAAAGCCTGAGCGTAGAGGCGTATATACAGCAGCACTTCAGAGTGGTGCATGTTGTTTGGGAGTTTAGCTGGAGGAGGGAAGTCACTGAACGCCATCATCTCTTTGGAGCTGTTGATGACCACTGACTGATAGATGTTGGTGCGTCCAGGCTCAGGCATCTCCTGGTGAAGGTCAATGTAAAGACAGACAGTGACAGACACATTATTATTTTAATTTATCACTTCAGCTGCAATTAAAGTGTCTTTAATAATACATGGTAATACAGTACTAAAATATAAATCAGAGGTGTGGACTCTATTCGGTATAACACAGTGTTTTCAGCCGGGTTTTTTTTTTTTTTTTGCAAGTGTTGCCTCTCACCTTAAATCTCCACAGACCCCCGATGTCATGGCTGCTCTCAAAGCAGGTGGGCTCCAGATCTTCATCCAAACAGGCCTTGATGCTGGTCAGACCAGAAACACCCGCACCGATCACCGCCACCTTCTGGACCATGCTGAACTGACTGACAGCAGTCTGATCTGATACAGAGATTGAAGCTGGATTAAGAAAAACAGTGGCTTAGGATATTTTTGCTGTTTCCAGAAATGATGTGAAGCAGTTTCAAGTGTAATCACTGTTTTTGAGTTATTCATTTGCATATAAATTGTGTCTTTTTAAAGTTGCTTGAGTTAATCAATGATAATGAGCTAAAAAACAGCTTTAAGTGTAATCTCGACAAAATTGGGTTTGATGCTCCCTTTGTTGTGCTCTCCTTCTCTTCCCTCTCTCTCTCTCTCTGTCTCTCTCTCTCTCTCTCTCTTTCAGGTGCTCCTCATCAGGTGATTTTTAAACACTGCCACAATTAAAGAAAGGCTGGAGGAGGAGATGGAGCTCTTTCCTCCAGGCAAAGCAGCTTCTGGCCCTCTTTTATTCCTTATTTTGTGTTTATTTCTTTAAAGTATGTAGTACAATTTTCATAGCTTTGTTTGCTATTTATAAATTGTTCTGGTAGTTAAAATGGAAGCTGTGGATCCTACCGCCTATCATGTGTTCTGCCCAGACTTCCTCCGTCCTCTTGTTCTTTATGACCTTGCCTTCAGACTCAAATAATATTTTTTCCCACCTGTAACTTTTCTGCTATGGCAAATAAAAATCTCTGCTGTGAAAAAGGTCTGTTAATCAGATTCATGTGGAACCTTAAGTAATATCACATTGGCAGAGCTAACAGGATTCAGGTTTGCAAGAGTATTTCAGAAAGTGAACTATCATCTTGAATACAGGATGGATTTGGAAATGTTGGAGGAAAAAAGATGTTTATAGCAGATATATCAGTCAAATCCAACATCAAAAGAGCTGATCTTGCTTTTGCCTCACAACGTTTGTTTTGTCCAACCAATATTTCAGACCTCAGAATTATTAAAAATAAATCAAAATGATTAAACGATTGTAAGAAAAGCAGGAACACCTGCAATGTACTAAAGAACAACAGTATTTCCCTATGAATCATAGTGGAGTAAAGAGAGAAAAGTGGCATCAAAAGAAAAGTAACTCAAGCTTCGACTAAAATAAGTAAGCACTTAAGCATTTGTTGGAAGTGATATACATTCACTCAACACACCAACACAAACACAAAGGCATGAATGCAAACTTAACCCACCCACCAAATAGATACTGTAATGCAAAATAAGAAAAACACCCACATAACCACTAGAAATGTATCTTACCTCACCAAGTGCAAATTATACCAACGTCAGCCTTACCACCTCTGTGTGGAAAGTGATGAGTGATGGTCTTCACCTCCACTCTTCTGTTATCAGTTGGGTTTTAACATACAAACATTGCAGATTGATGATTGATCCACTGAGGGGCCCAAAACTAGTGAAGACATAAAGAAATAAATATGGGAATAACAAACTTTACTGGGAACTAAGTTGTTGCTCTAACTAATGATTTTGGGGTTATTAAACAATCAAACAATACCTGCATTACTACAAAACTTAAATTATTATCATTATTTTTATTATTATGTCTCATATGGATACCAAAGTAAGACAGAGTCTGAAACAGAGAAGTTACAGAGTCACTAAAACCATTGAGACCGTGAGTGCTCACAGTTTAATAAATACCCAGATGTTACTTAAACATGGTTTAACTTTGACAAAACTCTGCACTTATGGAAAATATTGGTGCTTAAATGTGACAACTATTGTATTTTATTTATAAAAGCTTTGACCAGAATTAGCCTGAGACAGTCTCTGAACTTACATGATTAATCTTCATCACCCCCCTCCCCCCCAAAGACCGTTGTCTTGTCATGTTTGAGATAAGGTGAGAATACAATAAAGAACAGATACTCTGCAGACTTTAAACCCATGGTGTTTCTTTTCTACCATCTAACTGATATAAGATGCCATCATTGTTAGTAGATTGTGTATGTAAAAACATGTCTTTTAACCTGTTACCATTTAATTGTGTTTTTAAAAGCACACTGCAGCTTTGAAAACCACAGTATGAAAAAAACATTTATTTTAAGAGAGCATTTTACAGTTTTTAAAAAAGTTCAAACCATCTAGTGCTTAGGGGGCCTTGTCAAGTATGTTTCTTCACCTTTTCTTTCATGTTGTTCAACAGCAAATCTAGCCTATATAGAATAATATTGGGCCAGGGGAAACACTATCATAAGATTATTCTAAAAATGATTTACCTGACTCTCATTATCAGGGTTATTTTAAAATTTTGACCTGCCTTCTGAAAAAAAAAAAAAAATTAAAAAAATGTGTTTTTGTATTTAAGGTCCTATAAACATCTAGTTAAGGTACAAACTTCAGGCCCAATTTTTAGGAAGTGTGACTAAGAATATAAAATTGAGGAAACTCAGTGCTCAGGGTCTTATTGTTTAAAATTGCACAGTTTTTCCTTTCTCTTTGCTTGAATCTGGAGAAATACAATGGCAATATGCATATCATTTCACTGTATTTCTTTTATCTATTTTATTTGAGGCATTTAAAATCTTCCAGAGAACACAAACATTGTTAGCACTGCAGAATTTATCATTCATACCCTTCGTGGGCCTTTTACATAATTAGAGCATTTTGTTTATTTTAAAGCTGATTCTGTGTATGTTCATTGTTTGGCAAGCAGAATCAGTCAAGTAGTCTTTACTTTGTAGCAGAAAAAAGCCTTGGCTACAAACCAGCATTGTATAGAAAAGTTGAGCAATGATTTGAAAATATGCTTCAGTTAAAAACTACGACTCATGTTTACCTTTAAACACTCTTGTTCCCCAGCGGGCCTGCATCTCAGTCGGCAGGGTTAGAGATCTGAGGCCGTGGACAAATCCCACCATTGCCAGTGTGGGTCAGGTCAGTGCAGGAGGGATGAAGCTTGTAGTCACATTTACTCTGCCTGTTTTAACCCCATCATGTGAGCATGTGGCCAGTCCTCCCCTCTGTCAAACCTGAGGAGGCAGAGAGTCAGATCAGGGTCAGAAAAGCATCAGGAAAGTGGATAATCTGTCATTTCCTGCAAACACATTTCCTTGCCTACGCTTCTGTAACAGAGTTACACTGAAATCTCCTTTTATTAGTTATGAGCAGAGACGAGATGTGGAACTAAGTACTTGCCTTCACTGATAATGCTGACATGTCAAACAAAACAAGGATCAGCACAAATACTTTGAACTCAAATGTTTATATTCTCTCTCAGACAGTGTAGAATACAGGCAATGTGTTTGATTGGGATGATATTCAATCAGTTATAGTACAGTGATTTTAAATTTGCCCATATTTCCTGCTGGTACTGTAATAAGTCTGATGAATAATATGCTGTTTCAAACATTTCTCCTTTAAAAGTAATTCAGTGATTGACATTATCTTATTAAAATGTGTTTGAATGGAAATGAACAGAAGTATTCACCCCAAACGCTGGAATAAACAGCCTAAATCAAAGCCTAAACTAATGATGGAATGTGGCTGTAATGTGATAAAAAAAAAAACATTTTCTTGAAACAATTTCAAAGGTTATTTTTTCCTGCAATGCACCCTTAAAAAATATTTTACAATCTGTCCACAAGTATTTTTAAAACCCTGCCTTTTAGAGAGACCCTGTTTCTAATTTGATCTAATTTAAAAAGCTGTTTTATTCTAGTTGATATTCTGCTAAGCTAAGCATATTCTTAATTAAATTTTATTTTTTCAGTTAACACAAACTGACACTTGAACCGACTTAGAATTCCTGAATTTTAAAATTTGGGCCAAATTTGGCAAGCAGCTAAATATAGTTTGAAATCATGTTAATTGTTAATGATAATTTGCTTTTGTTAGCACTGAGTATTTAAGGGGGAAAAATGAAACAGAAATGTCCAAAATGTAAAAATGTATTCTTACCACACTGACAGCTTATATCAAGGGTCCCCAAACTTTTTCTATAGAGGGCCAGATCACTCTGGTTGGCTCAATGGGAGGGCTGGAGGTTAGGTGTAGGCCTATATCAGTAATAGCAAACGTGTAGTAGGCTACTGTGAATAATATCTAGGCTAGGTCTATCAACAGTTGAGCTTTAGCCCATTAAATGGATTAATATTGCAGTGTATTACCATTGCAGTCTGATACTTGTTCATGTGATTTAGGCTATGTTAGGCTATTATGTGATAACAAACAGTGTGTAAAAATCACTGGAATCATCATCAATAACAATTAAGTCTAACCTTTTTTAAACATTTCAAAGATTTTATTCAAACTCATATGAAATTGTCAATGCGCCAAGCTGAATCTGTGGACACCTCCCCCTGGTGCACTGCCACGCCCATCTCGGCGCACCCCAGTCCACCAAGTTGTCAAATAGACTGCGCACGGTAGTGCGCCGGACTAAATTACCACTGTGTGGGGTGCACCACGCTCCGCCACTCTGCGCCAGGCCACAAAATTAGAGCCCTGAGTCTTATTCTCTATTGACTCTTCAGAAGTTTCAGCCTTGAGAATGTCTGCTCAAAGATGTATGTGTTGCCAAACACTGGGCAAATCTTAATGCAGTGCTTTTTAATGATGGGATAAGTGTGCAGCATAATTGCAGCATAAAGATCTACCGCAAATGGGTTCTGAAAGAGGCAGATGTCTCTCGCGTTGGTATGCAACACACGGGATCGCACCTCAAACTCATTCTCGAGTATTTCGAGCGCCTCCAAGTATTACACTATATATTACAGTATTACATGCGCTTTATTAGGAATTGCCATAGTTTTTAAAGGTTTTATTTTAATTTTGCACATATTTGCCATGCCTGGTTAAAAATGTGTGGCAATATGAAATTAATGTGTTAGACTCTACTGTGTTCAACCAGAATTTAAAGAAGAATATGCAGCATTTTCCATTCAGAGTTTGTAAACACACAGTTCAAAGTTGTCTCTTCCTCCCAGCCCAAGGACGGCAGAGCATGCCCCTGACACATATGCCCACCTGCAGCTTTCTACCAAGTCACTATAGAGGTGTGTAAAATTAGTCTCAGACAATCAACTTTAAGCCCGTATGCAGTAGTCCACAGTCTCTAGTAGTGTTAACCAGAGTGCCTCCAGTGTTAGACAGGAAATAATTCAAGGCTAGTCAGCTCTACAGATCCGTAGGGTTACTAAATGTAAAATTAGTAACATTGTTTGAAAGTAGAGCTTGGTGTGTGCGTTATGTACACTGTAAACTACATAAGAATGTTACATTTGTTGTAATAGAAATACTGATATGTTAGCAGGTTAATCAGGCTAAACGCCAGCCCTGACCTGTCCAAAAGAAAACAAGCCTACTCCAGATTCACTCTGGTTTTAGATCAACTTTGGTCTGCTCTCCATTTTGGTATACTATATTTAAGCATCTTTGCCATTATCATAACTTCTGCTGCATCACTGGGGCCGCACCATTCTACCCAAAGGTAGGTAGGTAAAATCCTACATATTATATCTTCAAAATCAAACTTCTTACTTGAAGAGGTTTGTGAGTCCCTTCAATCCTAAGAACTTTGTTGCTGGTGACAACAGCACCTGGTAGGCTCACCCAAGGCATACTGTTTCCAGTAGAACAACCAGGCTAAGAGCATTTCACAGATTTGAATCGGTCAAGAAGGAGCCGCAGCACCTTACCTGGATAAGGACATCCTCTAATGGAGCCAGACCTGGGAAGGAAGGTTGCTTGTAATATTTTGTGGCAGCTCAGCCCAAAAAACTAGAATGATTAAAAGGCAAAAATTTTGATTTGCTAGACATTATACATTACACTCCAGAACTCACTGATGAGTGTGCATATCTCATCTGCTTTGGGACCTCTTTGGATCTTCCAAGAGGAGTTGGATAATGTTGCTGAGGAGAGGGATGTCTGGAATACTCTGCTGAGCCAACTGCCACTTTGAGCCATCCCTGGATAAACAGAAGAAAATGAAAGAATAGATTGATGGACAGATGGAGCAGAAGAAACACTTTCCTATACACCACACCCAACCCTTCTTCCACCTTACCCACCAGCAACAACTACTTCACACACACATACCCGACCCTGTCAGGAGCACTTGAAGGTGCACACAATGAAAAAGACACCTGAAGTGGACCTTTGGAAAGACTGAATGAATGCTCACCAAGTCCAATAACTGTGATCAAAACAATGTGAAAAAGTATTGTTCTTTTTACCATGGTCAGAAGAACAAGACTAGGTTGAAATCTACTACTCTGTGCTATTGTGGACATTACACAACATCTACTTCTTACAGACAAAGGTCTTATTTTAATCTCCATTTTCATTCCTTAATAGTAATTATCAGGTACTGTACTGTCTGTGATGCACTGTTGCACTGAGACTGATTATTGATTTCTCATGAAGAAGGTGTGTGATGTGTTACATGCCCAGTGTGGTATGGACCACATCATATTTTGTCTTCAATCATGCTAGGGATAGCCTTAGAGAGCTTGGTTAATTACGATAATTCTAGCCTCTTAGAGTATACAGCTCTTGAAGCTAGGAGCCTCACTGCTTCATTTTACCATCTAAGGAAAAAAGATGTTTTTGGGAACCAATAACTTGTATCTGGTCTCAGCTCAACTTATACACAGGAAATCTGGAATTAAGATACATAAGACATGTAAGATGTTTGCTCCTATTAATTTTGGAACAGAAATTGGAAATTTGTTAAGGTAGATATACTAATGTTGGCTAGTGATGCCACTCCCTGTAGGTAAACTTTTGATAGGTACTTTATATTCCAGTTTTCAGTGGCTGCTTTACAATTTCAGTCTGGTAAATGAAAGTGCTGATTACTGATTATTGTTAATTATTACAGATATGAACAGATAGAGAGACCCTCAAATTTTGTTGTGCCCAAAATTTTCTGTTTGTTAGCATCAGGTTAGGTCCTGTCATAACAAGGTAGTATTGACTATTTTTACCATAATTATGCTCATCAAATTCTCCTTGGTTCATATTTACTATAATAGATCTTGATAACAATATCTTATGTTTATGTTCCCTCTTAAAGAAAAAAACAAAAAATGATTACTGTCCGGCGTAAATATTTTATTTTTGTCTTGTGCAAATTGCAGAGTGAGTGTACAGTACAGTTTTGTTCAAGTTGTGGTTTTAAAGAATACTCTACCATACCTCTGTATTCTTGTGATGTAGGGGTCGATAGGAATGAGCCATCTCAGCACTGATCCATTGCAAATGAGGAGACTGAGGCTCCAGCTGTACACAGAATCAGAGGAGAAAAAAAATCAATGACTGAATGCTTAAATCTCAAAACTAATAAGAAAACACTAATGTGCCTGGTAGAAATCAGCTTGGATTTAAAATTAAAAAAAAAAAATGTTTAATTGTACCAGATAGCAAATAAAGTCATCACAAAACCAATTACGCAAATCTCTATGTATAAATTATCCAAATATAGGTTAATATAGAACCAAACAGCACACAGAGGTTCTTAAACAAACAGGAATTATACACTTAAAAAAATCCTTCTGCACAAATTATTTGGTCTATTTTAACAAGGACAATTTATGCCAGTGTCTCAGTGGGATCAAAGGGCAGCTGGGCTTACAAGGCAATATCATGAAACTAACCCCAAGTCACTGAATAGAGTCCAGACTGTTAATTTTATTGTTCACACCAGTACTTTTACCACATGGTAATGTAAAAAAGTTTCTTTGTTAAATTCAGTAATTTTCACTTGTGAAATTACTTGTGAAACACTTGAATTGGACAGTATGGGGAAAGCTCTATTACAAGCAGTGAAAATTCAGTCATTGAAAAGCTTGATGTCAAACTTTGGGTACTGTCCCTAGGAAACTATTGTTGTCAGGGATTGAGTTATGTTGTGGTTTGTCTTGTTCATTTCCTATTTTATTTTGTCCGGAAGGCAGATACATCATTATCCAGGCAACAATTTTTTATAAATTATATACAATTGCTAATTTGTACGCCCCCAATAATGATGATCCAGCCTTTTTCCACACCGTCTTTTCACACAAATGTGACTTACTAGCTAATTACATAGTTGTTATTGAAGGTGACTTCAACACAGTCCTAAATCCATCAATAGACAGGTCCAGTTACTCAATACATACAAAACAATCACAATCAG
>JAPZDV010000021.1:21531915-21597882 GCA_029814665.1 Acanthurus lineatus | reverse complement strand
TGTTCTGAATTTCTAATATTAAAGCAACAAATGTATATATTATATTTTGAGATGTTTTACAATATTGTTAAGTTATTGTTCCCTTGGCAATCTCTTTATACTGTTGCAACATTTGTTCAATGAAAGTTGCCATACTTGTTTGTTTTTGTACCTTTCAATAAAGCATTAAAAAAAAAAAAAAAGAAGTTTTTATTTCATGTTACGTCACGTAACGTTTGCCGAGTTCCTTCCGCTTTAGCCGGCGTACCCGGAAATCAGCGACAAACTACAAAAATGAAACTCACGTTACCCTGAGTATAACTATAACTTATAACTATAACTATAACTTAGATAACTCTAAGTTTGAACACAGTTGGTAACATTTGGATTAATCTCAGTACACAGCTCGAATAAAGTTTTTTTTCGTTTTCTTTTTACACCTATCATAACAATTAGGCCTATTGTAAGTGTAAAAAACAATTAATGATATAATTAGGCTATTAATATAATATATCCCAACAAAGTTCTAAACCACTGCACAAGGAACAGTGTAAAAAAGTAAAGACAACTATAGAAACAATGTTTTTTTTATTACTAGATGTCAACCAGAGTGTATCACTGAACATCATGTCTCATTCCACTCATTCTGACTCCACTTCTTTATCAGTTTTTATCTATCCAGAGGTTTTGAATTTCATTCAGGGAATAAAAAGCCTGTCATCCCGTGATTAGTCTCCACCGTTTTATACTCAAATATGTCTTTTGATTAATCTCATTGACCAAAACTTACTTTTCTTTCACTAGTTTGGACATGTCTTCATCTTTCCTGTCTAGCAGCAAACTTAGCTCCAGCTGAGGCATCAGAATTAGACCCTGTTGATTCTTCATAAGGTAGACTTCTGTCTGTTCACTGTTTTTCATATCAGCATGTTGTTTTGATTGGGATGTCACATTTGACTCTTCAGGTGTCACTGCAGGCTGTGACTACTCATGTCACAACAGGCTGTGTTTGCTCAGGAGTCACATCAGACTTTGTTACAATAGGTGCACCTATAGGTTAGGAAGTCTGTAGATGAACCTCAGAAAAGATTGGAATTTCAGATAACAATATGGAGAGATACACCAAACATTGTATAGAATTTATTGGGCAGGCTGAGGTTTTCTGGTTTTGTTTTGATTTGTTTTTTAAGCGGCATTCTGAATAATGCTTGGCAAACATCTGTTACTATACCAAGTCTGAACTTTGATCTGATTTCTCTTATTACAGCCAACCTAAAAATTTTTTTGTCTATTTTTAAAATTTTTTGATATTATTTAAACTCAAGAATATCCACATGATACTTTCCTACTCTGGTAATTTGATCAATCTGTACAGGTTTGTAAACATGTCTGTAAATACAGGTCTACTCTTGTTACAAATGAGACTTAAGCTCTTCACTATTTTTTTTGTTGTCATTATTTTTAGGAAAGTCACTTTATCAGATTTTTTGGGATGTAACTTTATCAAATTTCTCTTTACAGCTATTATGGCCTAAAGACTCCACAATACAACATTTTTGCAATATCTGTAGAAAAAATCTCACTATCAGTGAACTTAATCTTTAACTTTGCCTCCTTTGGGCACATGAATTACACTCAGTACATCAGGTAGGGAAGTGGAGAAAACTTAACCAGTGTTGGGGTGCATTACTGGCACCAGCTATAACAAAGTAACAATGAAAAGAAATAAATTATTTCAGAGGAGGAGGTAAATAGTTCGCTTTAAAAATATAAAGGTTATAGTCAGCATCGTCAACATCCCTTTGCATGGATCCGCTTCAGGTTTTTGTATTAGCCATAATAGTACAAGTGGCCAACAGTCTGAAGGGAAAACACTAATATTTACACTGAAAAAAAACTATTTCCTCGGACAGATTTAAGCTTATTAAGTTTGTTCTGGTTTTTCTTGCTGGACTTCTGTTTTAGAGAGGTGACTGAACTTAGGTCTAGTCAGTGCTATTCATTTAGGTAACATGTAATGTCAAATTAGTTGCAATGACCACTAGGTGGCAATGCAGGTGTCTGAGAACTAAATAAGTTTGTGTGGGACTTTGAATGAAAAGACTCAAGTTTACACCTCTGTGCATCATGTAAATCCATGATTTTTTTTCTTGGACACATAGGGGGATTTTTTTTTTCCTGTATCAGTAAGCCTCAATTTGGATTTTCTTACACACTGCATGGTGTTGTGCAGGTTGCTCTGAACTTCGAAACTGACACACCTGACTGGAAAACTGAAAGAAGACTGGAAACTAATTTCCAGATTTTATGATCCCATCTTATATCATATACAGCATATGTGCACCAAGTAAAAAGGGAGGCCACACTACAGGACATGATGTCAGTTATTCTCAGAGCTGTTTGCTCTTTGTCTTTGACTGCATCTTAGGTTTTTTTCATTTCACAAGATCTATCATTAATGTCTAACGCAACATGTAGGATTATGGACATCAAGGTCACAACCTGGGCCCAGATGTTATCAAGCAATTTTGGTTAACCAGTGAACCAGGAATCTCTGAGGAAAATCTTACACCTGTCTAGAGTCTCAGCTGCACTCTGAAGCACTGGAACAATCTCATTTTTAGACCAAAGCGCAACTGTAATCACAGTTACTCCAAATATGAGCAGCCAGGGAGAAAAGAGGAAAGATGACCCTTTCTGTAGTTCTGGTATGGCTCTGGTTTTGAAAGGCTGAGCCACCCGCTCCCATTGGGTGAGGATAGCTTGACGGGCTCCATCCCACTGTCCTGGTCCAGTGAGACGATACTGATATGGAGTGCAGGGACCAAAGAAAACATTCATCCACAGCACAGGGTCTCTCAGGAGAAGTTTCAGGAGGTTTGGTTGGACCCCTACCTGTGATTAGAAGTCTATAATGAAGATCAGCTCTGATAAAAACTCTTCAATCATTGAGAAATTAAAACAAGGCTTAGCAGAACTCACCTCCTCAGCCATGAAATCAAGGTAAGAGATGTAATCTACACAGAGAGCAGGTTGTTGTTGGCAGGGAGAGCTGAGAAAACAAAATTTAGACAGAGATTGATTCAAGTGTCATTATTATCAAGACAACTTTTCACAAAAATCCTTAGAGCAGGATCAAGATAATATCTACTTTTTTATGTTTGTCTTTTCTTCACATTCAGTGACGTCCAGCATTGTCCTCTCAGATGGGAGACAGCTCAGACCTTTAAGATAAAAACACCAACTGTCATGTCTGGCTCCTTAATTATTAGTGTGTTTTTGTGTATACATGTAAAGTTGACAATTGGCTCACCAACAAAGACCTTCACAGCCCAACGAGCCTGCATTTCCACAATGGGCATGATTGGTCCTTTTGCCTGGAAAAGACCCATGATGGCCAGTGTGGGTTGTGATAGAGAAGGAGGAAACACTCTCCTGAAATTTACAAGACACTGTAAGGTGAATCTTTACAATTGTAACACATATATTCAAAAATGCATGATATTCTGAACTTAATTGAAGACCTGGTGACATGATGTGTTACTCAAAACAGGCAACATTCATACAGGCTTCATTCCTTTATTTTCCTTTTTACTATAAACCTTATAAAATGTTATTTTACAAGTAACATTTCCTAACTTTGATGTAATTTTTAATGTATACAATGCAAAAATACTTTAACATAAATTTGTCTCTTTAAAATGGTGTTTCAATAAAATCCATAAAGGAATAGTTTGGTGTTTTGGGAAATGTGCTACGTCTGTTTCAACAGTGCAGATTTACAAGAGAAGATTGACACAACTCTCAGGTCTGTTGGTAAATATGAGACTAGAGCCGGCAGATAGCTAACTGAGCTTAGGCTTTTAATCAACTTCAAATGGAGACATGGCCAGCTTGGCTATTTAAAGCTTTATGCTAACAAAATCAACCTACTTGCACTTCTAGATTACTTATTGACAACTGAAATCTTACATGTTGAAAGTGTAAAAAAAGCACGCAGATCAGCCATTTCTTGGCCTGGTGCAGTGACTTCCTGAAGTCTCCACTGGTTGCTTGGCAATCCAATAGTGAGAAAAAGAAACTGAGAAGTGATTGTTTTGGGACAAAAAAATAGTTTGGCTCTTGCCACATAATTACCAGATTATCTCACTAACAATGTGCTGAAGTTCATAACTGCAGTGAACCAGGGCCTAAGTTTGTAACTGTGCAAATGTTGAGGTTAAATTTAACTTTTTCCACATAATTAAATTTATAAATTAATAAATTAAGTTATAAAGCTATACAAAACTCTGACCACCATATACTTACTTGTACAATGTGAACTCTTTGTGTGGACCCTCAGAGAGAGACACAGGCAGGAATGGAAATTTTGTTTTGTAACCTGTGCAGAAGATTACAGTGTCAATGTTTTCCTCTGCAGTGCCATCTTCAAACACAACGCCTGAGCCCTTGAAATCTTTTAGATTGGGTTTCATAACCAGTAAACCATGAAGGACTTGACCAGGAAGGTCATCGTTGATCAAAGGTCTCTTGTCCAAAAATCTGGAAAAGACATAAAATGTCAACCAAACATGTATTACAACATTATACTTGCCAACAGCCAACACAGATGACATAATGCTTGCACTAACTGCACAGTCTACAGTATTGATAACTAAGTCACTTTGTTGCCTTTAGACTAATCATTTACAGCTGAAATTGCTTCAAGTGTAGTTTATGTGGTTATAAAATATGAATTTGGGCTTTTAGGATTACAACAGAATAAGTGACACAAACAGCAAAATAAAAAGAGATGAGTAAGGCTGTTTAAAAGGATCGCAAAACAAATCCAGATGGAGATTACAAAGAGGTAAAGAACAGATCATCCAGGTTAAAATGTGTCACCTGTGTTTGGGCTGCAGGCCGTAAAATCTGTGGTCAAACTTTTGGTTTGCTTTTCTCTCAGATATCCAGTTAACCAGGTTTCTGGGAAGAAGCACAGTAAGGATGCTGTTGAGCCTGGTGATACCCATCATGTCCAGAGGAAGACCACTAGTGGACATCCTGCTGATTATCCAGGCCCCTCTGCTTGTGCTTAAAAATGTCTGTCAGAGAGAGTATAAGTAGCAGTGTAATTAGAAGTGAAATAAGGTAAAAACTCATTTATACTCATTATAAATTAATAATAACAGTTTGTTGCATTTATGAATTAATTAATTGGATGTCAACACATGATTTGTAATCTGTCTCAAATTCCTCTTTCATACAACAATGAGGGTTTTCTCTTCTTTCTTACCTTTTCTGCAGACCTACTAATCTCTACAGCAACATCTCCTCCAGAATTTCCCAAACCAACCACCACCACCCTTTTTCCTCTGTAGGCATCTGCATCTTTATATTCCCAGCTGTGACAACACTTGCCAGAAAATGTTTTATGTCCTGGAGAGATTAAGATAATAAATGCACAGATAAAAAAAACTTCTTATAAAGAAAGTCAATTCAGTTCTGTAAAATCTCTCAAATACTCCATTTTTTTGTTCACAGACCTGGAAAATCAGACAGAGGTAGGGATGGATAGATGAATTGGCCTGAACAGACCAGAACAGCATCAAAAACATGTCTTACTTCCTGCCCATCGGTGTTAACGGTTACAATGTCCCATTGACCCGAAACAGAGAAATCTGGCCTCTGTGTGACACTCTTTACTGTGGTCTGAAGCACAAAACAAGCATGCACATATTAATGACACTCTCTTTACAAAGTGTTAGGAACTTTTGAAAAGACAGTAAAGCTACTGGCAAGATGCAACTGGAACAACCTGAAAATTAATGTATCTGAGAAGGTCAAAGTGTTTGGCATAAAGCCTGAAGTATTGCAGCAGCTGGGAGTTGTGCATGTAGTTTGGATAGTCAGCCGGCATGGGGAAGTCACTGAAACACATGATCTCTTTGGAGGTGTTGACCACCAAGGAGCGATAGATGCTGGATCGCTCTGGCTCAAGTGACTCCTGTGGACAAAAAGGAAAACAAGAAATAAAGCTTTAGAAGATTTCTCTGGTCAAATATCAAATAATGCAGTATATCATTGCTCAGATAAACAAATGAAAGACTTTGTCTAGTTAAGAAGGAAAGCTTCTCAGCCATACAGCATCATTGGACAACTCTTAACTGGTAAAAACATTCAAATAGTTTGGCCCATTTCTTCTTCGAAAGTGTCCCTTTGTCCACATTAAGCTCAAACATTTTAGCATAAAAAAGCCTCAGTGGAAGGTGATGTCTCAACAACTACTAATAAAAAAAAACCTAAACTCCCTTTAGCAAAAAAAATCTAATAATAATTGATCAGTTTACAACTATGCAACTTTATTGACTCACTAAAAGTAGTACAGCCACAGGAGACTGGTTTTTACTACAATAAAAACATGTTTTTCAGTCAGTGACTATCTCTGCCCCAGATTAAAAACAGGGTTGTCCTGCATTCTTCATGGACCTCTCAAAAGCATTTGGTACTGACTGACTGTCATAAAAGCCTACTCCACAAACTACAGTATATAGTTGTAGTTAATACCATTCCTACCTTAAAAAGAAATCTCAGAAGGTTGTTTCTCACTACAATCTAAAATGGGATGCCACAGAGGTCTACCCTTGGTCCTTAGCTTTTTATGCTAAACGTAAGTGTCACATTTTTTCCTCAACAATACCTTAATTTCCATTTTTCCTAATAAAAACAATATTTCCCCAGATTCAAGCCCAGCCCAAACCCAGACACACCTTCCGTCTGCCTTTGATGCCTTCAAATTACTACTCATAATCACAGAGTAGTTTTAAATTCCCCGCCTCAAACAGTGACTGACTGTCCTGCCATTGAAAGTTAAAATGTTACCAACAGTACTCTGGCTTGGTCAAACAAAGACAACTGTTAACTCAAGGTTTAAATTTAACTTTTAACCAAAAACTTAGATCCTAGCCTTGAAAAAAGGAATGTGTCTTTTTCCAACCAGGTGACCTTCTTGTCTTACAATGGCTGACAAGATATCCTGGCTTATCAAGCTGCTTCATTAACACTTCAGCAGTTAAACCCTATGAATCATAACATCATTACTTTTATCACGGATGACAAAGTTCATACTCATCATTGTTCTCACTATCACAGGTTTGTTTGGATGTCCTCACAGTCCAGAAGAAATAGGCATCAAGATCTATTCAGAGGTAAAATATGTGGGACACTCTTAAAAACGGTGCCCCCACTCACCTTAAATTTCCACAGGCCACCGATGTCATCACTGCTTTCAAAGCAGACGGGCTCCAGGCCCTCTTCTACGCAGGTCTTGATACAAACCAGACCAGAACTGCCTGCTCCAACCACTGCAACACGTCGAACCATCGCTGAGCAGCGTGTAGGAATGGATGCAAGGAATTAGAAAGGTGTCTTATCTTAAAAAAAGAATGAGAGTGTTTAGACAAGTTAATGGGTAAATGAGGCTAGACTTAGGCTACTGCAATGCTTTGAGCTAAATAATTACATCTGAATGCTAGCCGTGACAGATATAATGTCAAAACTGAAAGCTCAGCAGGTAAAATTTAACAAGCTTACGATATAAATTTGGTATGTTAGCATGCTGCTAACAAAGGACACCTGAGAATGATGGGAAACTTTGAATATCAATATGATCTATCCATCAGTTGTTCAGATATTCAACTCAAACCAAAAAAAATGTACTATGCAGAACTGTAAGCTAATCCATCCAGTATATCGAGATGTTTTCCTAAATAAGTTACAAAAAGACCTACTAAGGGTAAGTCAGACAATCGACAGTTATAAGGAAAAACATTATTAGTATTTTTTTATTATACACACAGCAAATTTTATAGCAGTACATCCAATAGTTATCTATATTTTTCACTCTGGAGCACATGCATCAACCTAACTGCTGCAAGTCAAAAGTAAGTCAAAGGTATGGCAAAAGCCAGTTTCTTTCATCTTGTTGGCAATGAGCCAAAGTGGTGAACCAGTTGACTGACTTTAGCATACACTGTCCACACTGTGAGTATGAATAACATTAATTTGGTAAATGTTACTGGTTTTGACCTTTTCCTGACCATGTTTTTTATTTTGTTTTTCTGTTTTTACCTCAGGAAAATTTAGTTAATCAGCATGGCACACCTGCAGTATTACATGTCAATATTGTCTCAATATTGTAAACATAAATAATCTACTGTAATTTTAGCAGACTGTCCATATTTGACTTTAATTAAACTCTGTGGGCCTGCAAAACATAAATCACTATATAACAACATTTTCTATTTCACTGCTCCTCCCAAAACAAAGCATTGTCTCTTTACTTTGACTCTCAAACCTCTCAACAAGTTTAAAGCCTTTAAATCTTATTGAAGCACAGCTATGACATTAACCCTTTACCATTACATTGTTGTGGTATGAAGGGATAACAAGCTGCATCTTGTTCTACAACCTTGTGCTGTAAAATTAGCATTAATTAATTTCGTATCTTGCTGAAGTTTAAGGAGAGAAATCACATTACAAGACATCTGTCCCTGCATGCATAAAACAAATGTTTGCATGGATGAAAAATAAGCAGAACACCTTTGCACAAACATAGATCTCTCAGTTGTTATTCTGGATAACAATACTTATTGACATCTGCCTAATCTGCCTAATTTGAAGGCATCAAAGTAGATTTATTCAGTTCTAGAGGAACATTAGCAGACAGTGGTCACATACTGTAAAAATAGCTATTGCATAGTACAAGAATATTAGGCAGGTCTTATTACTCAATCACGTTACCGTGCAGGAGAGGAAGGTCCACATTTCACAATCACAATGGCATAGATTTTCTATGAGCTTACTTACGTGTCCGCTGTGAAGTTTGAACCATCTGGGAGTCAGGCTGAGTAACCAGATAGATTTCATCAGCCATGATGGTTCAAAGTCCAGCCAAACAGTTAAGCTTTGCCTTGTGAAAAAGAAGCAGGCAGACTAGTTTTGGTAGGATCTGCAGGTCTTTGTCGCCATCTAAAGGCTGCATAAAAGAACTGACACCCAAGAGGAAAAAGCAATTGTAATTTTTTTTTAGTAGATTGTATTTATTTTTATTACAAAAGTTGCAAAGAAAAACAAATAATATACATTTTTATCCTTTATCAAGTTCAAAGTTAAATGTTTAAAAAACATAGATATGCTGTTTTCACTTAGCATTTTTGAATTTTGCCATTTCATATCTCTTTCATATCTCTTATTGATCAGTATGTTCAGTCCAGGTGTTTTGTCGAATTCTACCTGCCCCCCAGGAGTGCGCGCAGCTACAGCGAAAACCATACAAGGATCTTTCTGACAACGCTCATGTGAGATATTATCTTTGGACTAACAAAAGGTCAGGAATCTAATGACTGGAGGCTGAATCTTTGGTCTTAAAAAAAAATAACCGTCAAGGTGAACACACATCTGTAAATGAAACATGAACAGATAACTTTAGCCTTTTCTTATCTAAATTCAATTTTAAGTGGGAGTACTGAAGTTGGCAGCCAAGATAAAAAAAGGTGGATGGTGTTAATCTCAGTACATTTGCAGAATGATGCACCTCCTCAATAGTCTTTTTTTGACACTTCAGAGTGACATGGGTTTGCCAGCTCATATTTTGGGCTGTTGTGATTCATTACTGAGAACTCTTACATGTGACAGTCAGCTAAAAACAAATAATGGATGCAAAAAAAACCTTTTATTGACTGTGAAAAGTCTGTTGGCTTCAGTTCAGATTATCTTCTGCAGGCTCATCTTTTGTGTTTCACCAGAAGGTCACAGAGAGGACATCAACAAGGCATCAAACCAAATATAAACCAGTATGTTATAGCTAAATTAACAAGTAAGTTTTAAATTAGGTTTCACAAATTAATGTGTTTTACAAACTACATCTTGATTCATTGCGGTTTTTTTATTTCATGCATGGTCACTTGTATGTCTGCTGCTCCATTATAATCTCAATAAAGACAAAAACGATGTGACACTCTTGATGCCTTTATTCACAGAAGAAAAATACACACTAATGTAACTACATCTTGTAATCTTACTTTTGTTTGCCCTTTAACAGTCCTTTGAATCTCAGCAATGTTTTTCCAAGAACATATTATGTGAATGAAATTACACATGAACATTATTAAGAAAAACAAAACATCAAAGCATTTAAATAAATTGTCTAAACAGATCCTTTAACACCTCTAGCATTGATCAGAAGCACAAACAGTGACACCAATAATTATTCTCATAATTACAACCCAAACAGGAGTAACGGATTTCAGTGAACATGGTCATCGGTTTTTCTGTGTAATAATTTTATTGATGAAGCTTGTTTAGATTGTTTGTGGGCGGAGCTTGGACAGGAGGTTGGGGATGGTGGTTGGGTTGCGCACATGGACGTAGTAGATGGCAGATGCTCCAGCCATGATGGTCAGGCTCAGCTTTAACAAGCGGCCGGTGATGGGGGACTCTTCGTCCTTCAGCTGAAAGAAATAGGAGGAAAAAAAGTTTTATTTCAATTTGGCTAGAGAGTCAGACAGTCCCGCTTCATAGTTTCAGTTCTTGACTTGAAAGTACAAATTTAATGTAAGGCTTTGAAGAAAAAAGTGTTTAGTTCAGACCTGTCGGGTTTTCAGGGGCTGGTTCATGCGGTCAAACTGGGTGAAGATTGCTTTGCGGGCTCCCTCCCATTTCCCCGGTCCCATCACCCGGTACTGGTAAGCTGTGACAGGCCCCCACAGGATCTTCTTAAACAGTGGATAGTCTGTGAAGAAGAGCCGGAGGAGACTTGGCCGTACTCCAATCTCTCCTGCTAAGTCATCCATGTAGGAGACAAAGTCCACCTGCAGGGGTGTCAACTTAGACACGATGTAGCTGTAGGGGAGATAAATCAGAAATTAATGCAATACTTCTAAACTAAAACTAACACAGTAAATCAATACAAGATTTTTTCTTCCAATCAGGCAGCTGTTTGCATCAAAGAAGCTGCATCAAAGAATAACTATGTGCATGACCTCTCCTGCACCAAATGACAAACACAAATAGCCCTGCTGCTTACATTTAGCAGCTAGATATTCCCCTCAAGATTTAACTAAACCATAGCTAAATGTTCTTCATCATGTGACCAGAAACATGACTTTAAATGCATATAATTTCTGTATAATAATGTCTGTCATATGTGTAATAGAAGCTGTTTAATATATTACTCTTAACAACTTTAAATGCTTATAACATGTCAGAGACTGCCCCAAGGTGGCCAAAAATTGTATCATTTGGCATCAAAAAGCTTGAACAAAAAGGGGAAAATGTCAGCAAATAATCAGTCAAAGGAATATTAAGAGCTTTACTTTTTTGCAATATCCTTGGTGTCCCTCTCCACAGCCTTTATCATTGCCTGGTTTGATGGCAGTTTGTTATGTCCTGAAGAGTGAAAGACAGAAAATAGACAGCCCTAATTAGACTGATGTGTTTGGAAAATGTCAAGACTGCTGAATTGTAATAACCTCGGCACACGGCTTCACCTTTGAAGACACGTGTGACCCAGCGGGCTTGCATCTCAGCCTGGGTCATGATGGCTCCAAGAGCGTGGATGAAACCAACGACAGCCAGAGTGGGATGCTCCAGGTTGGGAGGAAAAACATGCTTGTATAGCCCAACACGGTGCCCAGACTTGTATATAGCGCTGCTTGGTAAGTATGGAAAATCATAGTTGTACCCTGTGGCGAACACAATCGTATCCACCTGTAATGAGGAAGAGATAAGCGAGAGATGAGCTTCAGTTGTGAAATGAAGAAATGTTCTGGAAGAAATCATTAGAAACAAAGTCTTCTGACCTTTTCCACGATGCTGCCGTCTTCAAACACCACAGTGGAGCCACGGATCTCCTTCACATTTGGCTTGATAATGACGGACCCAGACAGGATCTTTAAAGGAAGATCATCATTGATCACTGGGATCTGACTGAAGAGTCTGATGAGACAACAGAACATGAAAGAGATCAAGATATCTTTAAGACAATGGCAGAGACAGAATGACTTAGACTCCAATTTGAAAACTTTACATTCACAGATTTCTAAAGTCGAACACACTTTTCCTGATTATGCAAACTTAAAAGCTTAGAGCAGTTCATAAATCAAAATATTGTTCTTCCTTGTTTGTTTTTCATTAAATACCAGCCTCAACTTCACTCACTTCTATCTGAACAAAGTTTGTTACTCGAGAGAAGTTTTCTGTACCAAAGAGGGCTATGTTTGCACACTTTTTTTGAAAATTTTAGACTGACACCTGTCCTGCGGGGGCTAAATTTTGTATCTCACAAATTTAAAAGCCAGTAAAGAGCAGACCTGTAACTGCAGGGATAGTAAGAGAGTCTGCCTTAACATTGCAGAAATTTTGACAGCAAACAGCTTCACAGTAACTTATTTGACACTTACAGGTTACTGCCTCCATGTTTAATATAGTCAATAAAAAAGCCAGATTAAAGAGAACATTGAATAACAGCAGAATGTGTGTCTAACTGGGAACTTCAAATTTGATCGACTTTATTGTTTAATTCTTAAGAAAATAAGTAGAGTAGTCCCAATGGCACTGACCTGTGTGAGGGTTTGAGGGCATACATGGTGTGGTCGTACATGGCATTAAGTTTCTTTTCTCCAAACCAATTGAGGAAGCTGATTGGCAACAGCTGGAACAAGATGTGGACAAAACGTGTGTTGTACTTCATGTCCACCGGCAAGCCGTTGTCAGAAACCTGACGGACGACCCAGGCACCGCGACGAGTGCTCAGGTACACCTGCAGAACGAGTTCAGGAGACAGACATCAGCATGCATGAATCATCTGCAGTCAACGTCTTACATCAAAAGAAGACAGAAACAATCAGAAAAGACTTTCTAACCTGCTCTGCCACTCTGCCACTCTCCACAGCGATGTCACTTCCTGAGTTACCAATGCCGATGATCACCACTCTCTTCCCATGCATGTCTTCAGCCCCTTTGTAGTCCCAGCTGTGGAAGTATTTCCCCTCAAATGTCTCAATTCCTGCAAAGAGGCACATTGAGGTCTTCAAACACTGTGTTACACTTGTGCCAAGGGCAAGAAAAACGTGCAATGCTACTGTTGTTTATCTATCAGTGTAGAGAGTACAAAAAATCAGCCTAATTTCACTGCAAACCTGTCCAGAAGTGTCTAAACCTGCTTTTACCTGGGAATTCCTTGAGCGGCATGTTTGGGTAGGTGTAGTGACCAGTGCAGCAGATTACTGCATCAAAGATCTGCCTCTTCTCCCGTCCCTCTCTGTTCTCAGTCACTACTTCCCACTGACCAGTGCGAGAGAAGTCTGGTCTCTGGGTGACACTCTTCACTATGGTCTAAAACACACAGAAAATGCATAGGTTTTTAGGTATCTGTGTTTCAAGCTGCAATGATATATTAAATGAAGTGTGTACTTTCTGCTCATGTGGATTTTCTCACTTGGAAGCGAATGTGTTGCAGAAGCTTGAAGTGTTCTGCATACATCCTGAAGTATTTCAGGATTTTGGAGTGATGCATGTAGTTGGGATAATCAGCAGGGATGGGGAAGTCACTGTAGCACATCATTTCCTTGGAAATATTGATGGTGAGGGAGCGGTAGATACTGGCTCTGTTGGGCTCTGACACTTCCTGTGAAGAGGAGGTTTCATAACATGGGAAATGAAAATGCTGTCATAAGATTACAAGAATAGCATGGAACATAAATGCCAAATGGTTGTCGGCATTTTCTCTCAAGCTGTGACTCGCCTTGAACCTCCACAGTCCACCCATGTCATCGCTGCTCTCAAAACATGTGGGGACCATGCCTTCATCCAGGCAAGCCTTGATGCAGGTCAGACCACAGGGGCCTGCACCGATCACTGCTACTCTGTGCACCATGATGGAGCTGTTTGACTGAAAGGAAATGTTGTTTTTTAAAAAAAATTTCTGTCACAAGATTCAAATAATACCAATTGCATTATTTGCAGTCGGAGACAGTCATCTGTGATAACTTATTAAGACATTAACTTGGTTGGTTCATGTGCTGTCTTTTTTTGCTCAATGGGCTCAAGTCGAGGCCCCCACGCAGTTGTTTTCTTTTCGTTCCCCCCAGTTGAATGTTTAATCTCCATAATGCAGACTGAGCAGAGTTTGACTATAAAGGCTCTTATTATCACGTCTGCTGACAGCATCAAGTTGCTCTGTGAAAATCGATTCGCAAAGAGATAAGCATTGATGGTGAAACTGGAAATCAACTGGAAACACTTAGAAATGAGGAATTGACATTTCAGCAAAGTTGAAAAAAATCTCCCATGAATGAGTCTTTTCAAATGACGTTTTTCATCACCATGGGTTCTGGATTTTTCTTTAATGAAGTTTAAGAAGTTTAAGTAATTTTGAGGATTTTTAACACTTGCATGTTGCTCTTTAACCATTTGCACAAATTAACTGTGTTTTGGTTTTGGAATTTTGCAGGTCTGAAAGGCAACTTTGTGAAAACTTTGACCTTAAAATATCTCCCTGTTTTTTTCAGAATTACATTTAATTAGATCCATCCATTACATATCTATTTTAAGTTTACATTTGACTAGAATGGCAAAGTGCAAGAGAAAATATTTAAAGTGCGCTAAATGAAAAATGTTAGAAACACAAATGTAAACACACAAAGTGAATTTTCAGCAAATTGTTAGTGCTGTTAAGAGTAGTTCTTTGTTGACCTGGAATGACATATATTAAAACTTCCTCCCCAAAAATAACCAGACAAATCTGTGCATATTTTTTCAGACAATCTTCAAATGTTGTGATTGTGATGCTGCAAAATTTGGAAATAAGGATATCAAACAATTTTGCATCATTTTGATTATCATCTCTGGTTCTTTAATTGATGTTGCAGTTTAATCATATGCACATAAACGGTCAAAACCACAAAAAATGACCAACTTCCTGCAGTAAAATATACCAGAACAGCATCAGTATCAGCTCTCCTTACCTTGTTCCTCTTGTTTTTGGGGTTTGTGTGTCTGTTGAATGAGATCACTTGAGGACAGTCTTTTATAATGAGGTTCCTTTCCTTCACTTTAACCCTGCCCTCAAAAAAGGCAACTATCCGGTTACGTTGTATTTACCCAATGGATTTGGCTCTGACTAAAGTTTAATTTGTGTCCTCTGGGTTAAAAACAAGCGGATGAAATTTGGAAAAATGTAGATGAGTAACAGAGAAATGACAACTGTACACGTCACTTTATGTTCATCTATCAGACCGTTAATCAGGTCAACAGACGGTTTCAGACTTGTTCCCCTTTTAATTAAAAACAATGACAATCAAATCATTCAGGAATAACCCCTCAGTTAATTTTTAACAGCAAATTCAAATACACTGAACATGACACAGTGCAATCACATGACCATACAGGCATACATATATACATTATTTATCAGGTCTATACAAGATACACAGTTTAATTTTTAGTATTTAGCAAGCAAAAGTAAATTTGTTTGGAGATGGCTTCATGTTTGACAGTGTGCAAGAACAGATGTGAGGTTTGCTGACAATCTTTAAGATATGAGCAAACAAACAAAGTGCATCTTTCTTCATGTTCATGTTAACCTGAAGGTAAACAGGTTACGTGGAATGTGCAAAATCTGTCAATATATCAGTTAGATAAATGTTTTTTCTTCTGCAAGATCTGTCTGTTTCTATTTAGAACAATTGAAAAAAAGCTGAAAATCATTTGGTCAGAGTGCCTCAGACTGGTTACCAACACATATCACTTGGTCACTGGTTTGGTTGCAGTCATTTTTGCACATCACATTGCCCTCTGACTCTTGTTTCCTGTCTGCCTCTTCACTTGTCACTGTCTAATAAAAGAAAACACAAAAACAAAAAAACCCCAAACATTTGGTCACAAAGTTCACTGTCCAGCATATTATGATTTTTTTCAATGAAACAAAAGAATATGATAGTAAAAATAATGGAAGCTACCACCACACCTGCTGGTCATCTTATCACTCACACTGGGAAGATCATTGGGATATTATTGCAGAGCGAGTTCACAGCACGTAAGAGGTCAACGAAAACAGTCTACAATAGGGGCACCAGTTTACCAGGATCAGTGTGTTAAGTTATGTTGATTCACGCCAAATATCTGAACCTGGTCTGGACCAACTGGCACAAGCCACATAAAGTGTCTCACAGTCAAAAGCACGGTATTCGAAGAAACTACAAAGACAAAACACTACACATTCTTTCTGTCAAAAAGGTTTTAACAAAAGTCGATGCATTGTACATTTACACAGGCCCACATATCAGCATACCAACAGTTATAGATGTCTGGATGCATCTGTGGATGAAGAAGCTGTATTTTTCCTTGGCAGTGTCAAGTTGTATGCGTGTAAACTGAGCAAGACAAAGCCAGATGTTGTGCATGGAGAGTATGGAGACCTGTAGGCATGTTGTGAAGTTTAAACTACACTGTGGACATCAGACTGAAGCTCTCAGCCTCGTGCTTCTGAGTTGACTGTGTCAAATACAACTCCACTATTTTACAGTAAACAGGTACTTTGGTACAAATGGATCAGTTGCAATGGAACATGCACAACACTTCCTGCACTGTTCTTAAAATCTAAATTCCAGCAAAACATCACTTTATGGTAAAATAATGAGCAATTCTACTCAATAGCTAGTTTTTTGTGTGTCTGACAATAAAAAGATAGGATATAAGATGGTAAAATGTTCTTTAGTTTCCACCAGAACTGAAAAAAGGGGTGATGGCTTCACAGTCCTCTGATTTTAAGTTGTTTCAAATAAGTCAAGTTATTGGTTAAATAGCACACCACCTACCCCTAAAATTTCACATTTAATCACTAATTTGGCACAAATGAGTGACAGCTAACACTTCTCAGGGCATAAATCAGTTAAACTAAACTTTTCACAGGCTGTTTCCAAATGGCTTTTATGGGTTAAAGTTCAACATGACTGTTGGATCTAAAACTGGTATAAAACTTCAGCCGCACTCGATGCCAATACATAACTGTGTGCTGTCATGGGAAATGACGTGTGTAGTTAGAAATATATTTAAAATGCAGAGTCCTAGTAAATTGAAGATTTTTATGAGCTATATTCAAATAAAACTTCTAACCAGTTGGTCAGCGCAGTTTTAATGATAAATCATCAACCTCTGTGCTCCTGAGAAATACTGTTAGCCTTAATTCCCCCCGAGCCAAAACTACGATGCGTATCCACCAAAAGTATGTCTATGCCTAAACATCCAGATTCAGGAGGAGTACAGTGGCTAAAATTTTTAGTTCATCAGCAGACATTAACAGTACAAAGACCTGCGACAGTTTAATATTTAGATGATAGTGCCTTTCCAGATTATTGCCTTTTTGAATCTTCAGCTGGAGAAATTTAAAATATTTTAAAAACAACAGAAAATTTTAGTCACAAATCTTTTCGAGTATTTTGTTATTTGTATTTTGCTGGGCAGGAAAAAATTGGATGTAATTTGTGAATATTTTGGGCTAAATGTACATGAATCATGTGACAGGGCCTCTGGGGTCCAACAATATGCTCAGTGTGAACTACCATGTTAGATTTGTGTTCCTTGTGAACGGCCGCTCAAGGAAAGCAGCTGCTTTGGTGTTTTGGTGCAAAATTCCCCTAAGATAAAGCTATTTAGTCGCAATATAATTGTATGGTGGCAAGCTTACTGAATTACAAGCAAAGAAGAAATCGACATAAGCGCAATAAGCAAACAAATGTGCCACAGAACTAACAAATATATTTACTAAAGTTAGAGATCACTAAAATTTAGTCATACCACTGCCCCCCTTTTTTTTACTTTACTCATTTTTAATATTTATGACTTTTAGAAAGGCTTCTGCTAAATGAACGAGTGCATAACTGTGGCCTGACTTTTCAGCTCCCTCATTTGCATTTCAACATGACTGCCAGAAACCCTTCAGGCTGCAACATTAAATTCACTGTTTTGTTTTTCTTTTTAATACTAAGGGTTAAGTTTAGACCCAAAACGAGGCTACTAAATCCCTACAATGTTTGTAAATTTGTATAAATTGTATTTATGTATTTTTAAATTGACCAATTTCTTGTATTTTATAAAAAATACATTTTCTCAAACCACTACTGATACATTTGTTGAGTGAGTATTCATAATTTCTCATGAGAAACCTTTTGATATTCTTGCGCTCATTTCTGACAGCACCATCTGTTATCACATTACTTTGCAAAGAGTAATTTTGGCAAAATTTTTCTCTGCATCCATAAACATTTTTACAAATCTGTCTTCAAGTGGGGATATGAGAACATGTTGCACAGAACTCTGAAATCTGCCACAAGGCATTGAGAGGCGCCCTGTAGATGCTGTATTTTAATTGTGTCGTCGTGTTGTAGGTTGCAAAAATTTGTCTTTAACTCAGATTACTGATCCATGAACAAACCCAGCTGTTACTTAACACTTTCTCACGTCAGCCGCACTCGATGCCAATACATAACTTTGTGCTGTCATGGGAAATGACATGTGTAGTTAGAAATATATTTAAAATGCAGAGTCCTAGTAAATTGAAGATTTTTATGAGCTATATTCAAAAGAGCAAGAGTTTGAACTGGGTGCACTCTGTGACTTTTATCACAATCAATTCATCACTGTTGAACGTGCTATGTGTAACATTTTAGAACCAGTTGCAGAACATTTCCTGCATAAAGGTCAAATAAGTAATGTGCACTGCGTTTACAGGGTTGCTTTAAGTTCAAATCATGCTATGACAGTACGAGTGTGTATGACAGCTTCATAAATGTCTTATAAATGACTCAAACTTATGAAACTTTTCCCATCCTGAAGGTGAGCTCAGGCTGCACAGGTGAAAATCAGAAATGCTGACAAAAGTCATAAGAATTTAGCTGAATTGTACAATAATTGGTGCTAAACTGTTGTATGTAGATTTTTTTTAATCTTAATAAACAAAACATTTTAAGATTTTTAAGATTCAGCCAGTGGACTCATGGTGTAACTAATATTATCTGCAGTGGGAAGCAGTGAACAAGAACAAACTTGTTATGTAACTGAATAAGTTTCAAGTATTTACACGTGTCCCTCCCCCAAACCTTGGTACAGCTCAGCCACACCTCGTTCTACACTTTTTGAAGCTGTTCAAGTTAGTATCAAGTGACGGCTGACAGCGAGCTTTTCTTTTTAAATGTCAGAAAACAGCAGAACTGTTTGTTCTCTCTTCTTTCTCTTGCATATCACTCTCAAAGATAGAAGATGTGCGGGTACTCTTAAAATCCAAGATTCAAACCTCCATGTCTCCTCCTCCCTCAGTCTTTAATATGAACCCAACTGTCCCAGCAGCCCTTGCAGGGCTTGAGGTGAGAGCCACAGCATTTCCACTAGGTTGTACTGGCAATAGCCCATCCAGAACCCAAACATCACGTCAGTCACATTGTGTCTGCCCAGCATCACACGGCTCAGCCCCACCAAGCCGGCCCACAGCAGGACGAGGACCCTAAGCGGGGCAGCCAACACGAGGTGGGCCATAAGGAACCGCCCACACAAGGCCGCACGAGTGGAGTGGCCCGAGGGGAAGGAGTAGCGGTCAACAGAAAAGGTGGCGAACATATCCATACGGTTGTGGGCTGGCCGAGGACGACGTACCACCGCTTTAATGATGCTAACCAGGACTATGTCCAACAGCAGACCTAAGAGGGGAAAGGAGGATTAAATGGGAGATGTGATGGGTTTACAGCAGAGTAATCACATTACAGCACACAGATAATAGACACTTATATGTCTAGTGACATAAAAAGAGAATATATATTCTAAAAGTAGTAACATCTGTTATATTTATATATTTGTATATTTGTATATATTTGTATATTTGGGTGCAAATTTATATCAGAAAGTATATGTATATACTTTCTGATATTTATAACAGAAAGTTGATGTATACAACTGTTAGGGCAGTGCAGAACTTCAACAAGTTACAGCTCATGCACATGCTAGTTACTCAAAACATTTTCACCTTTAAAAAGGCAGCAATTGCAAGCATTCCAAATGTAGGGACTAAATAATTACCTTTGCAAAATGAAACAATAAGTATCTTTTGTGTCTTCTATGCTTTAATCAAGAGACTAACATTAGTTGAGAAGAACAGTGATCAGCTCTAACAAAACATGGATACATATTGCAGCATTTCTCAACTTAAACAAACTCTAAAGTAAAGAAAATGATTCTTAGTTTCACTCAAATGAGCTATAAAAGCAACTGACTGAAATAACACATTCATTCAATCAAGAAACTGTTTTGAGTTGAGAATCATTTTGAATGTAGAATTGACTTTGAATTGAATTGTGACCCAATGAAATCTGAATTGAATCGAGCAGTGAAATTTTAAAAAGACTCACAGCTCAAATAATGACTTGTCTTTTGTAAAGGGAAGTGCCCAGTCTCAAACTCCAAGAGTGGTGAATGTGGCTGCCTGATCTGTGATGCAGTAGATTTTACACAGCCTGATTTTTCCTGTAGTATTTGTATGCATGAGCAGCCTGCATTTAAAAAACAAAGAACAGTATCCTCATCGCTTTCTGCTAAGAGAGGAGGAAAATGGTAAAATGGGCGATTACTTCATTTTTTATGCTTTCACTGCATTGAGCATATGAATAGACATTTGGAGGACAGTTGCTATCAGGTCTGCAGTGCTTCAAAAATTAATGCAACACTCAGGTGGCACTTTGCATTGCTGCTAGGGGCCAAAACTTAGCACTGAAGATATTAAATTTAGAATATTTTATAATAGAAAAAAGCAGCAAATCCTCAGCTGAGAAGCTGAAATGCTGGATTGAGGCCAGTATGTACAACAGATGGTTTCTACAGGTGAAAATCTGCCAGCACTGATGGAGGGGAGGTAAAATAGGTCAGAAACACAGCAGAGGCATCATGGGAGGCGGGACCACCTGTGAGTTCTGACGGAGGGGCTGCTCATGGCAGATGAGAACAAAGGAGGAGCAGAAGAACACACACACTGCAGCTTAAAGGTACCCAGAGCCATCAATGAGGACTGACAACACATGGTGAAAAACAAATAGAGTGTTTTACCCAGAAGAAGGTTGAGCATCACTTCTTGTCCTGCAGCACTGTCACTCTTGTACAGACAGTAGACGGTACCGACCAGCCAAGGGATGCCGTGTCCCGATATCTCTATGAGTTTCATTAACGGGCGCGCGCTGCCCCATGACGAGTCTTCGAGCGCACACACCCCCAGCCGCTTCGACAGCCACAGGTCTATGGCGAGCAGGGAGCTGAGCGCGACGCGGACGAAAGAAGGATTGAGCCGTATACCGTCCTCTTCCGATAGCCCTTGTCCGCTCGCCGAGCCTGTTGAGGAGCTGGAGCCCCGGCGTCGAGTGGGGCTCTCCGAGGCCCGGAGGCGGGCCGTGGTCGGGTCGGAGCCCTGCCGTTGGAGCAGGTGCGGCGGTGAGGACCGGTTCATCTGCTTCGTTAGAGACAGGAAGTCGTAGCGGCCGTTGGAGCTTCCGAGCACAGGGCTTCCTCCGCTGCGACCGGGCTTTTTCGCTTTAGGAGAAGGCATTTTGACTGTTTATCTACCGACGCGGACAGTAAGGAAACGTTATGATATAGTTGCACCGCAGTGATGAATCGCAGCGGGTTGTCACTCTCTTAGCTCATTTGTTCCACGCTTCACAATTCGTGTCACGTCTTGTCATACCGAGCTGAGCCGCCATCTTTGTTATTCCATCCGCAAAGCTACCTGGGAAATTGTGTTTAAAACGCACCGGTGACTGGATAATATATGTACAGGGAAGAACTGGATACATTATTCTCCAAAAGTAAAAGAACTTCACGCAAAGATTTAATTTTGATCGTAACAACTGCATTTTGTGATGAAGAATTTTAAAGCACAGACCACTTGTTTTTCTCTTCGGTTTTTAGTAATACTTTCTGGTGTGAAATGTATGACTTGCTAGTATCAAAAATTATTTCTCTCTCAGTTTTCAAGAAATGCTATTACATTTGGAATATCAATAGAAGATAAGAACACTGACATTCTTTTTTTAACACTTGATTTACTTTAGGGAGATTATTTATTCACAAATGTGAATTTATTTAGACATGCCTCATTTTGGTTTTTTAACGTGAGAAGTGACTTTGCACTTTAAAACACTGACATATATATATATCAAGCTTGGCTATTTTATTTATTTTATTCTTTTTTGTTGTCTGCTATAAGGTTGTAAGACGTGCAACATTCTACGTACACCCGGCGCAAATGCGGTGCGCTAGTGGCGCAGGTGTCATTGCTATCATACACCCGGCGCAAACGTCATTTTTGCCACAAGTGTACGATAGTGTATTTGTGTGACGCGCTGCTGCTGTTCCAGAGAAGCAGGCTGAGTCCAAAGAAGTTTCGGAGTTTTGATTTTTAATAACACAATCAGATACTACAGTGGCTTTACAGGCGCCCATATGATGTTGAATGTGTACACTTATTGGCGAACGTGTATCAAAGCAAACAAAAGTAAAAGCGATAACAAAAATTACGGCTACCTAGACTACCCCCCAATGCAGGTGAAGCAGCCTCTAATATGACCTACCGGCTGTCAACTACGGTGCTCACGTGACCCCATTAAGGACAAATGCGCCAGGAGTTTAGACCAGCTAAAACCTGGTCCAGTCAACCAGTCAAAACCTGGTGTATATATATGTGTATACACACACGCACATATTTTACTTTAAACGGTCTATAAATAAGTCTAAAAACCCAAAATAGATAAGAAGATAATTCTTCTGTTTAGCTGTTTAGAAATAGGCTAATGTGGACAAGTTATTTATAATTTGTATTATTTACTAAATAGATTTATGAATGAAAAAATAAATATTTGTATTCGCATGTATTTATTTATTTGCCTTTCTGCTTGTAATGTTACACCGTCCAATGTAACTTTAAATCACCTATCTCTCTGGTAAAATTAATAGTAGTTGATGGACCAATAAACGTCACTTTATCGGCCCCCTTTAATTGGTCGATGTCATGCGTTAAGTCGGTTAGCCACGCCCCCATCCGGTTCATGCAGCCCCCGTGCTGTTCATACTACAGGCCTGTCAGGCTGCTCACTCCTTCTTTCTCTCGTGTCTGAGCTACAGAGAAGAAACCATCATGCCGGGACTTCTTCTGGGAGACGAGTTCCCCAACTTTGAGGCCGACACCACCATCGGCAGGATCAAGTTCCACGACTTCCTGGGCAACTCGTAAGTGCGCAGGCTTCCTGCACAGACATCACATTGTAACTCATTTGTTTTGATATATACATACATATATAAACTGTAACCGTGCATCATTACATCGAGCAGTGGTGGCTGGTCGTGTGAGGGCCTGTTGTCGGACCGAGAAGCACGCACGTCCCTCATCCTATTAAGAATGAATTCTAGTTTTATAGGATTTCATGGATAACAGAACGGGGTGAGTGCGACATCTACTGGCTTAAACTATAGGGTTACACAACCATGACTAGTTTGCATTAAAAATATAAGTATACAATAAATGTGATTTAATGCAAATAAAAGAAACTGAATGGCATCAAGGCCTGCAATGATTTAAATTTCTGTTTTATTTCCATTTATTTTTTAAAGGCGAGTTTGTTAGTTTGGTGTAAGCACAGTCAGAACAAAGCCTATATTGTTTGTGTCATGTGTGAATTTAGGCTCATGCTTCAGTGCTTCTAATCCCCGTTGGCATAAACTCCAATGTCAAGCCCTGCTGGCTTGGCTCTCTTTTGTAGAAAAGAATATATTACTAATACATGCATTTCTGTATGTGAACCAAACACACATGCAGCCTTGGTTTGACAAAGGCAGAGTACATTATGCTCCAAAAACTTGATGCAAATTTCCATTTGAATGAGGGCTACATGGCTGGATTTACCTGTTCTGATCTTGCAGGTTAAACAATGTGAAACTAAGAATATTTTCTTAAAACTTTAAACAGTATAATAATCTAGCTCCCCTTATGTGATTGTGCAGCTTCTGTTTTCTGATAAGTGTTTGGTATTTCCTTGTTTTGCAGATTTTTCACAGATAAAAACTAAGAACTGTAACTGACCCTAGTTTCCAAAGAGACACAACCTGTTAGAACTGTATGATTATTATTGTAAGGAAACCACCCAAAAGGGAGTGTTGCATAAGAACTTCTTCTCTCCCTAGTGGGTGAGAGGCCACCATCTGTTGTAACAGCATCCTAGTTAAAGGTCCATTTTGTTTTTCAGCAATTGTTGTTTGAGTTCCTTTTGTGCAAGTAGTAGCCAAGTGGAAAAATTGCAACTTTGCAATCCCAGAAGAGTACAAAATAAACTTTTACAGCCACCCTTTGAAGCCTACAAGTTTTTAAAAAAGCATATGCATGCACTGCATGGCCGCATATTATCTGTCTTAGAAATGCCCATGTGGGTTTCAGTGGATTTGTTCTGAAATCGGGACTGACCCTATCTAATCTGCACTTCTGGTCATTAGGCAGTTACACAATGGCCAGGCAAAACTTTTTTTTTGGCCTCATGTGATAATATACTGTGAGACACTGAAGGATAAAGAGGCAGAAAACTCATGTGATTCCATGTGATTCCACAGGAATTAATCCTTTAACATAATTAACAGTTTCAGATGCTTCATGCTTGTCTAGTGATGTTTTTGCAGAAAAACTCTGGTTTTTCTTTACCCCTTTATCCCACACTTGTCAAATACATTGGAAAAATTCTCAGCATATCACAGCTGGATGTTTTTAGTTTTGGTCTGCCAGATTCACTGACACCTGTTGCTGCAATCTGTGGCTGGAATTTCCTCCACTGGGGATTAATGTTCTCTGTCTTTTTTTTTTTTGCTATTCTTTCCTGTCTTGCTTGACTCCCACTGTTTGAGCTCTTACTCGTATCAGTATTTTTCCCTCCTCTTGAAAAGTGAAAAAAATGTGTACCTTAAGACTTTTTTTTTGTCTACCTTAAGACATCTTTAATTAGTTAATTGTTGTGACATAAATGCTAATTTGTTTGTAAATAAGTATTTTTTTAAACTCTGTGCAAGTTTGACCTTTAGCTTAACAATTATTGGGTGAGGTTAGTTGAACTTTGCCTAGAGGTGTAACATGGCCAGTCCATGAACTCTGAACTTAATGCAGTAAATCTGAAAAAATAGTAAATGATTACAGATAACTGAGCCATTAAACAATAAATAAAACAAAGGCCTCATTGTCTTTCGTTTGTTTTTTTTCTCTGTAGATGGGGCATCCTGTTTTCCCACCCAAGGGACTTCACTCCTGTCTGCACCACTGAGCTCTCCCGTGCCGCTAAGCTCAGCAGCGAGTTTGCAAAGCGAAATGTGAAGATGATTGCCTTGTCTATTGACAGTGTTGAGGATCACCACAGTTGGAGCAAGGTTGGGGATGCTCACACACACATGTACTGCACACCTGTGCTCCTTTTTTTATTGGGGTTTTTGTGAGGTGAAAGAATAACTTTTTACAGCAGGTCAGTTCATTGAACAAATGCTTGAGTGACATAATGAGGATAATTAATGCTCATAAATTTATTGCATAACATTAACACTTTAAAACTGTAAATGAAATGTTATTCAATTGTCAGTTATTTAACCTCTTACATAACTGTGTTTATATTTTTTTATTTATTGAATTTAACTGTATATCTTTTTGAATAAACTTAATTCATTTGTCAAGATTATAAAACTTCACTCCTGCTTTTTAATTTTTCTTCATTGATTTTTTTTAGGAATATAGTTACAAGTGCTTCCCCCCTTTTTTCCTTGTAAAGAGAACATGAACAATGAACATTGTCTCTGCATTAAAAGATGTTAGCCATAAATTATGTTATAAAGTAGATAAATTGAGTAATAAAAACCATATCAGAAAAATTAGTAAGTAATGAATTTTAATAAAGAAATAAATTAATAAAACAATCAAATCTAAAATGAAAAAAAGGAGGATTGGGGGTGGTTAGTCCAAGGACAGAGTTGATAAGGAAATAAAGTAGTTTAACTTTAAAATAGTCCAACTTAAACTTATATTGTTATTGGATAAGCCTTTCACTTTTAAATATTTTATTTAAAATTTATCTCTTTCATTTAATAAAAGACATAACATCTTTAAGACGCAGTAATATAATAAGGGTTTAGGAGATTTCCATAGGAGTAAAATGCGACACCTCGCCAAAAGCTAATATATCTGATCATGAAGAGTTAACTCAGAGTTGTTCAGATTATACCCCAAGTACAGCAATAAAGGAGTCCATCTTTGTTTGGGCTCCTTGGACCCTTGACAAAAGCTTCCTAACTTTTAATAGCATTTTAAGTGTGCATGTGACCTTTACATGTTAATAAACCCTCATTTAATGAGATGCCGATTCACTGTGATTGGCTTGCCACTTTGCAAGGACGCCCCCTCAGACAGGCTGGTGATTGGCCCAAGAGGGAATGTTCACTGGGCGAGTGTCAGCCGTGCTGTGTGGTTGTGATTTCACAACAGTAAAAGTACCTGACATCCTGCTGAAAAAGTTTATAACTTTGTGCTTTTTTCAGCTTTCTATTTTCTCTCTTTGCCTTCCTGGATGATCTGTGAGGTGACAGTGTTTGCACTGCAGTCGCATAACCTGGCCATGACACCCCAAAGACTTCCAAAGTGCTTTGTAACCATAGCTTGTGGCTCATGGAGGAGTTAAATATTAAAGGCTTCTAGTCACTCATCAAGCTGTGCTGTAGTGACAGAGTTGTCTGTCAGGATAGAAAGAATTATTTACTTAACAGTATACACACACAGAGGCTGAATGTGTTGCTTCCCTCTGTACAGGATTTGATGGCATTTGGCGGTGAGGCTGGTGCTCTGCCCTTCCCTATCATCGCTGATGACAAGAGAGACCTGTCTGTCCAGCTTGGAATGCTGGACCCCGATGAGAGAGACAAGGATGGGATGCCCCTCACCGCTCGCTGTGTAAGAAACCTGCTCTCCTCTGATCCTGATCCAAAACTAACACATGCCAAATGCCAGTAATATTTGGGTTTAGCAGAAAAAAAATCAGTCTTTCCATGATGTTTTCTTCCCCTCAAACTTTGTTTTAGCCTGCCACTGCATCATTTAAATGGGAGACAATCAGAACAGATGAAAATAATGTCTTTGTGCATAAAAAGGCAGTGTTGGCATCAAAACAAAGGCTATTTTCCAGAGTCTTAAATTAGCTAAAGAAATCCAGTACACACATGACATTTTATGTTAAGAGAAAAAATATGAATTAATTTAAAAAGGAAACCTGATCTTACAGTAAAATGTTTTTGTGGATGACTTTAACATCAGACTAGAAAAAGAAGCATATTCTGGTTGTTATGTTGATCCTGTGTTTTGACTTGATCCGCCTTTAGGTCTTTGTGGTTGGCCCCGACAAGAAGCTGAAGCTCTCCATCCTCTACCCTGCCACCACAGGGAGGAACTTTGATGAGATACTCCGAGTGATCGACTCCCTGCAGCTCACTGCACAGAAGAAGGTCGCCACACCTGTTGACTGGAAGGTACAGATAAATAGAAATTTTATAAATATGTTCAGGCCGGTGGTCAGGAAGTGATAGTAGGAAGCAAATGAATTAGTGCATCTCATCTTTACAGAGAGATAATGTTAAGACAGGTACATCACCTTTGTAATATTAGAATTAATAACCCACATTTAACATCTGATCAATAGAGCTAATTGAAATTCACATCAGTTTCCTTGAGGCAGTTTTACCAGTGATGCCTTTTATTTCTACTGAAACATTTTTACCTCCATAAATATGCTTAATTTAGCTTCTTTATTGCCAAGGGTTGCATGAGAAATTCATACCATATTAAAAATATTATAGTGTTTAATTAAAATCAACATTTGACAGCTTAGCAGACACGTTTGTGCATTGTTTATGCTCTCAGCAAAAGTTCAATGAGCTTTTTCCCCCCAAAACATCACACTATTTCTTCAAGTTTCTCAGTAACCCCTGCCTTTTTCTCTCCTATCTCTTGAGAAATGCGTCCTCCTCTTCATCTGTCTTTCCCTTTCATTTTTCTTAATGCCTTTGTGCTGTACAATAACTTGAAAATGACAGTAAAAAGTTATGCTTAGATTGACAACATAAACCCCACATTTACTCCAGTCTTTCCACAGAAAGAGGCAAAGATCAATATAGAAAACACCTTTAGCGAAAGCAATATATGAACACAAGAAAACTCGAGATTCAATGCAACTAAAGAAAATAACATAAAAAATATTACACCTTTACATGTAACATATCTTACATTATGTTACATTCATTTAACACACTTTTGTGCAAAAGTATGAACAATTTTGCACAGAACTTTCATAGAAACAACAGCTAGGCTTTAGTCAAAAAGTTTGAAGTGCGTCTATGACTTTATTACCATACGAAGCCACACGACACAGGAGCCACATGGGGCCCCTGCATTGTCATTACAGTAAAGGTTTTTCTCCAAGGCTGTAATCAAAGCTAGACTTTTCGTCTGAAGCTCGCTTTTCTGTCCTTTTTTCTCTTTTAGCCCGGTGAGAAAGTCATGGTCATTCCCTCGCTCTCTGACGATGAGGCTGCTGCTCTCTTCCCCAGTGGCGTGACCACTAAAGAGCTGCCTTCTGGGAAGAAATACCTGCGCTACACTCAGCCCTGAGGAGACACTAAGCAGTACATCCTGCTTTAGTTAACCGTTGTCCAACCTGGAAATCTTCAGATGAAAATTCACATGTAGAACTGACTAGAAGCTTAGAAGCACTAACTGGTTGTGCGACTTATTTTTTTAATCATACAATGTGTTGAGCAATGAACCAAGAGTATTATAAGTGTCATTGTACAGTGCCTTGTTAATCCTCATTCAATAAACCCTCTTTTGAATACATCTTTTGAATGTTCTTACTCTGGCAAAACAGAGGGAATTTTTTAACAACTTCATCTGCTATTGCCAATGGTGCCACTAGGTGTCCTTCTCGTATCTAATATATAAATGTCACAGCACTGCGTTTGCTGCAATACTAGATTTAAATCAGTGGGTGGCAGTGTATGCATTATGACTGACCTGGTGGTGGCATCCATTGACAGCATCATTCTGTTCTTAACAACTGCATTGATGGACTTTTGTTTAAAATTTCCATCCATTAAAAAAACAGGATTAGTCACTTCAGGCTGATGTTTTCTTTCAGGAAAGTTGTTTGAGTGGATTTCTCAAAGCAAACGAAGACGCTTACAAAACTTTTATACTGTGTTTTAATGCATATTTAATATTGCCAACTCAGCAGCACAGTCTAATGCCCTAGCTGTCTAAATGTCTTAATGTGCCATTGATTAGTCTTTCAAATTGATGGTTCTGTTTGTTCTGTGCTTTGTGTCAAAGGCTTTCTAAATGCCATTATCCAGATCAAACTTAATCAGCTGCACAGCCTCAGTATGTAGTACATTTTCTCAGGCACTGTACTTAAAATACAACTTATAATGTTACTTTGTACACCAAAATTCAGAGAGACATAATGAACAAATATTGTTTGTACTCTCATTTAGTTATCTTGTTGTAGCACTGGGTCTTTTATAAACTTAAAATAAGATAAAAGCATATAAAATCTTAAAAATCAGCAAGTTACATAAGATTAAACTGAGGATTTCCAACTTTTTTTGCCTGTCAACATAAAACTGAGTCAAGTTTAAGTCAAGTTTCCCTGGTTTCAGATGTTAAAGTTGATTGCATATCCTCCAAAAAAACCTTCTTCTCTTAATTTCAAGAACTGTTTAAGGACCAATGACATGAAAAATATCTATGATTTCACAAAAAAAAACCCCACTAAATTGTATCAGAAAAAAAAAATATAGCAAGAATTTATTTTTTAAATAATAGATTTATTTTTTATTTTATTTCAGTTTTATTGCATTAATGAGGAATACTTATCTCAATAAAAAAAAAATACAGAAACGTGTTTAAATAAAACTATAAAGCATCATGTCACTGTATCGCAGACACTGATGAACAACCTGTTCAGCTGCAGTAAAGTCGTCTCGGCAAAGCAACACACTGAAGCCAAGACAGAGGTTTGGTTTTCTCTTTTAGTTATTCAACCCTCAAAACTGCAAAGCTCAGGCTCGTATTAATTACTTTAAGTTGTCTGAAGGTGAGCACTGATCTTAACACACACACACACACACACCGGCCTGCACTCGCACTGAGTCAGAGGAATGCTGAGGTCAAAGAGAAAAGATGGGATTCCCTTTGAGCGAGGAGGGAGGTAGAGAGTGTGCAGAGCCAGATAAAATATCTTTGTGTCCTCCTCCTTTTCACTCCTGTCATCAAGACAATGTGAACTGGAATGTTATTCTTCTTTCTCCCCCTTTTCTAATAAGTTACTAACTTAACAGAATTTCCTCCATAAAAGTTAGGAAAACAGTGCGATATTGTGTAATTTTATATTGTTCATTTCCTTTTGTAAATCTTTCTGGAGACAGAAAGGGTTTGCAGTCTTCTTGGTAAAAAAATACTAAAAGCTGGCTTCTCTAATGTGCGATGAAAGTGCATGTATTCATTCAGCCAACCTTTGCCCTTAACCTCCTCTGCCTCTTCTTCCTTTCTCTTCTCTGGTGGCTGTTTTGTCCCCAGGAGTCGTCCAAAATAACACCCACACAGACACACCGTACTGATCAAATGCATTTCTCAAATTCCAGACTACAATAGCCTGTGCCAGAGCATGAGAAGTGCTTTGGGTGTCAGACACTGGCACCCCACCTCGCCTCAGCAACACTAGTACATGTAACACAACACCAGTCCAGGCCAGGTCTCACAGGGCCAAACACAACACACCAGCTGCTGCTGCTCTCTCTCTTCTACTGTTGATGTCTGTAACACACAAACACACACACACACACACACTAATGCTGATCAAAGACATAAACACTGCTCTGAAAGGAGTGGCCTTCCATCAAACCTGTCTTATCTCAGAGGAGATGTTTTCCTTTCAGAGGAAAAAGGGTCCAATCTTCTCAAGAAGTCATACCACCGAAGGATCTGTGCCTAGTTACACAAACTCTATGCCTGTAGCTCCACCAGTTAGCTGAACTACATTCATACTGTGAATATTCAAAGGCTTAGCTTTAAATTTTGGAAAATACACTTACTTATTTGTTTGCTGAGGGTTAGACAAAAAAACGGTAGCACTATGCTGAACATGAATCTATAGCCAGCAGCCAATTAGCCTAGCCCAGCATTTAGACTTGAAACAGAGGGAAACATTAGCCTAGCTCCGCTAAAAGTTACAAAATTCACCTGCCAGCACATCCACAACCTACTGACACACTTTTACTAATGTGTTCCATCTGTGCAAGACAACAACAAGTTACAGTTTCGCAAGGCGTCTCAGTAACAACAAGACTGAGACTAGGTGGTTACTGAGCCACTTAGAAATACTGGCCATTTGCATTTTCATTTTAAGCTTTGTTTCTCTAGAAGCATTAAACAAGATAAAAGTGGTGCAAATTTTGCAAAGAACCAGGGTAAGATGTTTCCTCATGTTTCTCTTCTTTATGCTAAGCTTAGCTACATGGCTGCTGGCTGTAGTTAAACAGAAAAATAAGCATATGTGAGATATAAATTATCGTCTAACTCTGAGCCAGAAAGCAAATAAGCGTATTTCCCAAAACGTCAAGCTATTCTTTCAAAGGTGTTGCAAACCTTTGACGTAGAAAGGGAACACCATAAAACCGCCATACATACTCAGTATGTATGTTTCTATGTATGCATGTTCCTTCATGAGCATGTGCTTCACCGTGGAAGAGGTCATTATTCCCATACTGTGTGCCAAGCATTGAAGCCGCCTGTGACCTGCAGGTTAACAAGCCAGAGACCAGAGGAGCAACAAACTGCATACATGCACACATAACAGCACATACACCAAGCTCTGGCTTGATGCTTTCCAGACGCTTGCTCTCCTTCTCTCACTCCTACATCGCCTGGCACTCTCGCCCTCCCCACTTTTCACACACACACACACACGCACACACACTCACATACACCAGCACCTACCCCATCTCACTCAACCCCGCTTATCAAACTTTTTTTTAGCTTCCCTTTCCCATGCACAGACAAAACACTTCACAATCAAGTTCTACTCTCTGTTTCTCCTAACTCATGGTTGCTGTCTAATCACCCCTATGATCCACAGTTGTAGCAATCTCCTGCAAAAACCTGCAGGCTCGTCTGTGTAACAACATCCCAAGTATGAGTAAGATGGAGCTTCTGTTACTGACAGTGAGACAGATGAGCAGATTGAAGGTCATGCAGACAAACCGAAACATGCATGCTGACCCTCAGGATTTGGCTGAACTTTAAGGAGCATTAACCGCCTCGCAGGCAATGCTCACCCTTGAGCTTTTCACACTCCTGCTAAAGTATGGGTCAATGGGCCTTTCAACAGGCCCTCTCTCTCTCTCACACACACACACCTGCACAAGGGGGCGAAGACATAATGATAAAAGTGATAAAAGTGTATGATCCAAGTGCCTAGATAAATGCCATTGTTTTGATGGCACCTCGTAAATACAGTGGCCAGACAGGCTATTACTGCAGAGCGGGTTAGGGCCAGTTAGTGCTCCACGAACAGGGTGATAGATGAGAAGGTAAAAGTGCAATCACTCTCTGTGCTTATCTTTATCTCTCTCTATCAATATCACTGTCTTTCTCTCGCTTTTTGCTCCCCCCGTTCTCTCTATTAGAGACACATTGATCACCTGCCGCTGGCATATCACCTGAGTAATGGCTAAGGGTGTCTGGGCTTTAAAACAACCTCAGTGGAGCGCCAAGAGCTTTATCATGACGACAAGGCAAATGACTGCTCTCATAATAAAGTATTCCTCTGTATGTGTGTATGTGTGCGTGTGTGTTATCAAAATGCAGGGGGACTTTGCCATTAAGAGGAGACATCAGACACAAGCCAATAAGGATCACAGACCAACAGACCTGCCACGTAGCGAAGCACTGCTAGACCACTTTAAGTCATTAATAACATTTTCAGCGAGAGCGCATGTGTGTGCATGTGTATGTGTGTATGTGTGTGTGTGAGTTAGGTTAAAGTATATTTATACTTAAACCCTATAACTTACATTTTATCCTATATATTCTCATAGGTATCTTTTATTGAAAGACATTTGTGGGAATATTTTTATTCCTTTTCTTGCTCACAGCCAGATAAGATGTTTGATTCCATTCTTGTTTCTTAATGTTATATGTTTCTAGCGGATGTTAGTTTAGCATGAAGACAACAAATGGGGAAAAACTAAGCTAACTCTTTTAAATTGGGAGCTGATTTTGATTTCTAATTTTCTGTTTAAAAGTTTTCCTGAGCACCTGTTCTTATATAAGGAAAAATATCGCCAACATCAAGGTTACCACAGAACCGATGTTTTGTCTCCCAGTAATATGAATCGTATTGACCTGGTTGAAACTGACCATCAACAGGATCTGATCCAGTTACTCCTCATCCTTTCATCCCTCACACAGAAACTTGACATGGACTTTGCAGAAAAGGAAACAGATGAGCCAAAAACTTGTGTGGAACAAGAACCTTTAAACAAAATGAAGCAGAGAGGAAAGAAACCAAGAAACCCTGCAATTCTAGAAAACCCAAGTTGCTGTGTTTTCTAATCCTCTGTTTTCTTTTCCACTGGTTTATTTTTCTTAAAGCAGAGGGCTGACGGTGTGAGAGGGCACGGAGAAGGTGGCTGTAAAGCTCAGTTGCTTCACGGAAGAAAGAGTGAGTGCCACGTTTGTGTGTGCGTGTATGTGTATGTGTGTGTTTGTGTGTATGTGTGTGTGTGTGTGTGTGTGTGTGTGTGGTAGTTTTTGCGCTTTTGTGTGTGATGCGTGTGATGTGGTGGAGAGAGTAGAGAAGGAGGGGGCAAAAATAAATGGGTGGAGGTGAGGAACGAGGGGAAATTGAAAGAGAGCAAACGAGGAGAGTGAGGGAGGGGTTGAGAAATAAAACAGGAGAGGTGACACGTCGTTGCCATGGCAACTGTTTAGGGTTTGGATGATTTTCCTTAACCATAATGGGCCAGTTTGGAGCATAATGAAACCAGTCTGGCTTTTCTGGCTCTCACACCCCAGGTCATGTGCGCACACTCACCCACAATCACCCACACACGCACACACACACACATGCATGCACGCATGCACGCACAAACACACACACACACACACATACACACACACACACACAGCTGAGAGAGTAACACATGTTTTGCTTTAGTACTTGTTTATGTTCATCCAACAGTGGGAGAGCAGAGCCATGGTTAACTATCAATTAAAGTGATGATCATAAAACAAGCACTTGTAAATAAACACTGCCAAGCTAACGGAGGCAAAGGAGGCAAGGGGAGACAAAAAAAAGCTCTATAATAATAAAAAAATGTTGTTAAAAAAAACAAATATACCTTCTTTTCCCCCAAAAAACAGTTCTTTGAGAAATAACAACATCCAAGTTCTTTGAGAAATTAGATTTCTCTTAAACTTGAGACGAAATTGCACCTCAAAATGACGGATATAAGACACCAAGTTTACTGCTTTACACAGTTTAATACCCTGCAGATCAGACATATATTTCTTTCACATGTTATAATGTAGCTTGCGGGCTTTACTCCACCAGAACCAGTAACCCAGTTTTCTGGGTTACTGCTTTCAATAAGTACGCTTATAAAACTTTGTGTGTTAATGGGGCTTTAAGCCAGCACATGTTACACATGGAGAGTAATGAGTCTCTGTGTGTGTGTTAAAAAAGTTTGGAGGTGTGTGTTAAAGTGTGTGTATATGTGAGTTAATGTCTCCTCTGTCTGAGTATAATGAGCTCCCCTGGGCCTCCCTCACCTTCACCCCTCCTTCCAGCGCCTCAATCACCCCCCTCCTTTCTCCTCCTTTTCCCTAAACTTGGCCCTATTAACCCCTCGCTCCCCCCTGCATGCTTATTTAAGTAAGGGATGGTGGGGAGTAAAGGTGAGTCGACTGCGTGTACACATGTTTATTTATACGTAGGTAGGGTAAAGGGTTTGAGGAGGAGGAGGAAACGGGGGGACCAGAATGAGTTGGTGCGACTGACATCCACATTTGTTCTGCTGGGAACAAAAAGACAAAGAGACAACACCTTAGAAGTCGGGTCAGTGGCTTCACACCTCGGACTGACCCGGCAGCAATGATGCTGAGATAAACTCCATGGCTAACGTGCCGAAAATGAAGCCGATGAAGCTCATCGCCCCCCCTCGAGTCGACCTGAAACTTTACAGGGTCAAAGGTCAGGAGCTGCCCTTTGCTGGTGCGTGTATTATGGGTGGGAGTATATTCCACCTGAGGATGTAGATGAACATAGACTTTGTCACATGACCAAACATGCTGTCAGTAAACACACTTTGAAAAAAAACACACACATGTTTTCACTGAAAAAGTTTCAACATTCTCACCGCTGGTTGACTTCTCACTTTTCATTTAGCTGAAATGAGTTATGAGAATATAACCACTAACTGTTCTCTATCAGATCTGAGAGAAATTATGAGCCAAACTAAATACTTTGCAATATTTTGGGAAAAGGCTTATTTGCTTTCTTGCAGAGACTTAGATGATAAGACTGATACCATTCTGTGGTCTGTACACTAAATGTAAAAGCTTGATCCAGCAGACAGTTACTTAGTTTAGCATAAAGACTGCGAACAGTCCAGCACTTGACCCCTGTAAAACAACAAATTACCATTTTTGATCTTCACACTTACAGGTCTCAGTTCAAATTAAATACACATGAAATTCCTGTTATGTGTTAGTTTGCAGAATTTTCCTCCTGGCTATGCAATATTTTGCAGAAACACTGACAAAAAAAAGCAATGCAGTTGTGAGTTAGGAAGTTTTATCTTCGCCTGCTTTGGAGACATGTCTGTGGAGGAGAGGATCACTGTCTGTTGTATGTCTTTAGCCTCCATAATTGCAAGTACAAACAAAAAACAAAATGCTACTTGGTTCAATGTCATGTAATTTTGGGTGAAATTGCACTTTGCTTATTTACAAACTGAAAGAAATCCATGCATTAGCTTGTGTGCATTAACAATTAGAGAGAAGGAGCAGAGGAGATGTTGCTTGATTTGTCAGCTTCAAGTGTGCAGGAAACCGTTAAAATCCAAAAAATTTCTAAAATGACCCTTCTAATGTCCTGATTAGCTAGTTTTCTATCCTTGCTTATGGTTTGGGTTTAAAAGTTATGATTAGAAAAAAATGACAGGGTAAGAGCAAACCAGAGGCCGAATCTGGTCTTTTTAGAGAACTGGGATAATGTGTTATCATTACAATGGCATGGCACCCCTGTTTCCAGTTTTTATGCTAAGCTAAGCAAAGCAAACCAAGCTGCCTGCTGTGGTTACATATTTACAGTACAGCCAGGAGAGTGTTAACGACTTTTTTTTATCTGACTTGCAGTGAGAAAGTAAATAGTGCTTTTAAAAAAACAAACCCAAAGGCTCTCACAACATAAAAGGCTTGTGAATAACATCTGCTTCCTAAAAAGGTGGCAGAGCAACAAAAACATATTTGACACAAATGCTCCCGGGTCTTTCGACAGTGGGAGTCGCCTCATTTATGGCCTCTGAACTTATCTTTAACAGTGAAAAACAAACTGAAAGTCAAATATTTGCTGTTTGTTCTTGGATTATTGATGAACCTACCTGTTTGAGTGACAGCAGGTGTAAGAATGGTCTAAAAATGTGACTTGTTTGAGTAACCCTGGATATTTAAAGCTCTCTCAAAGGCCTCAGTCATATTCATTTCTTGTCGCAGTACAGCATTTGTATAAGGGTGTTTGGGACAGTAGTGATGCTGTCACAAGCAGGGATAAAAGGGATTAGACCTGAAACTCAGTCCAAGACATTCTTTGGCTTTCTGTGTTTACTCTTGATTTACTAAGCTGAAATAGAGTAACACAGTTCCTGCTAAATGTCACAGGTATCCCACAGGGTTACAGGGTTTTTTTGGTTTTTTTTACACCAAAGGAAATGCGATTTAATACAAACTGATTTACAAGAATGCAGCTCTGATTCCTGTGTTTTCTGCTTCTGTGGAGTCATTTTGCCAACTGTGAGTCAGACACTGCAGTTGAACTGGAATTGAGTTAAGTGAGGCATCAGGTGGGGTATTTGTCCTCTGACCACTTTATTGGTGGGGTTATTTTTTGTAAAAAAAATCTTAAATTAGACCTTGTTCGAGGTAGAGCTCAGAATAGGAGTGTGACCTCAGCAGGGATTTCCCCCGCTGACTGACGCTTTCGGTTTGTCCTCTTATCACCTGCACCAAACACTTTATCCCTTCTCCCTGCTGCTGGTTAGTAGGTGCCATTTAGGCCTCTTATAGCAGGATTAGTGCCATGCTTCCACCTCAGCGCACCTGATCTCAACCTGGCCAGCCCACGATGACGACATCACGGCCATGTAGTGGGATCTGATGCAAGAACTTGTAAAATCAAGGCAGGGAAAATCTCCTTTTTCACCAATCTGTTTTTGAAAAACAATCCTGCCAATGAATTACTGTGTGAAAGGGCAAACCATTTTGGGAAGTGGCAATCTGATCGCACTGACAGAGAGAGAGAGAGAGAGAGAGAGAGAGAGCAACGAAAAGAGAAAGATAACAAACAGAAAGAGAAAGACAGGTTGAGTCATAAAGTCTGCCAAAAAATCCACCTATGAAGATATTTTATAGGCAAACAGGGGGACGCCAAGGGGGGACAAGACAGACAGAGACAGGCAGCCAAGCTAAGACAGGGCGACGCCAGTAGGAAATAGAATGAGGTGGATGGAGGTGAATAGCAGACAGAAAAATCTCAGGTCTTTTCAAGTGTTGCCCAGCATTGGTTAAGTCTCAGAGCCACTGCCAGGCTGCAGTTCTCAGTGCCACTCCAGCACAGTGAGTCTTTGTAACTCTGGTTCTCAGAGGAGCTCAGGGCCGCTCCAGCTGGCCTGAACCCAGCCAGGTTTTCTCATGCCGGGGCACTGACAATCAGGCACGGTGGGGTATAGAGGATGCTGGGGAATTTTTTTTTTTTTTTTCCATAATAGCAACCAAAATCTACTTGATACCCTTTACAGAACACACTGGGCAAAAGCAACAAATCACTGCTCCAACATTTTAACAGCAAACAGAGCCCCCTTTTAAATAGAGGTCTTTGTTTTATTGCATTCACTGTGGTAACTAGTCAGCTGGGAGCTCTAAACACAGCAGAAACAATACTTATACTGTACTGCCATTGAGTAGTGTTAAATACAGTACCAGTATTACCACACTGTGTTGAAAGGCTCATGTTTGGCAGCTTGATGTGCTTAACACTTCGACATGGATGAGAAAGTAACAATCTGATCACAAGTTGCCTCGTTACTGTGACTGAATGACTTCTTTAAATACTTCTACTTTTTTTTCGACATTGTGACATCTGTTTTATTGAACTGACACTTAAACTGATTTTGGATTAACTATTTCAAGCTGCTCTGTTTCAGTCAAGAGGATAATCCATTTGAAGTGTTGGTATGTTTTCAATAGATCTAATGACCAACAGTACATAAAAGGACTCATTTGAGGTGATGAATCTACAGTAAATTTCCAGTACCACCTTACCACCTAATAAAGAGTATGTTTCACCTCAGTTATCTGGCTCTTATCATTTGGTTTTTGGTTTCTTCATGTGCTGTCATTAGAATAATATTCATTGTTAGCACACAGCACATATTGTGTATTACATAACATACTTGCCATTCATCCTGTTTCCTGTAATGAAACAATACATGACTTCAATTAATTAGTCCAACCTGATTAAATTAATGATGTTTTTTGCCACAGTTTACTTCGCAACACAGCCATGTTCAATAGTGCATCTCTAATCGGATCAATGCTGATTCCTTCTTCCTCCTCCATCATAGTTTTCTTATTGTTTACAGCCATAATTTTTACTGCTGGGCAGTTGTTTTTTCAAAAATTGCATGCCTTTTAAGCTATAATGCAAAAAGAAATAAAGAAAATGATCTAATTTACCAATTACTATGATCTATGTACAGTCAAAGTTGATGACTGTTTTTTGAAAATAAAATTAGCTGACTCTTTTAAACATTTAAACAACTAGTTAATTCTTGGAAATAGTGAAACCTTCAGTGACAGTCTAAGTTTAACTGCAGATGGCTGAAATGAATTCATTCGCACATTTTGCAGCAGCCAGCAAAGCATTTCCTTTTTTTTACACGCCTATGAGTTGTTTATTTTATCCATGTTTCAGCATCAGGTGTCTTTACTGAATGTTAGATAGTAACTTGTGCTAAATACTTCTAATTTTAGTTGTGAAACTGCTGTCTGTTGTTACAGCTTGATCTTGCAGTGTCACTGCAGCTAAAATGACCTATTAAATGTATAGGCTACATAGTGACAGGCTGGGAAAAATAGACCGGCCTTCACAAGACCAACCAAAAGGGAAAATTCTCAAACTTTCCTATAGCCAGTCCACACCTGGCTGACTGTGAAGGCCAGAGCAAATGACTCACATCATAATCATACTCATCAAAACCAGTCAGTGACTGTTTGAGCCCTATATGGAAGTTATGCTTGTTATGTTTCCCCACTCATTTAGGATTTCCTTTAAGTTGTCACCTGTCTGTGGTTCGTGACTGACTGAAGAAAAGCTGAAGAAAAGCAGAGCTATCCTGAAAGTCTTAGATGACCCCAGCTTCCCCATCAATAGCGACATTCATCATTCAGTAATGTGCAGTCTCTGTTTTGTCAGAGTTGAGAGGTGGATATAAATCACAGCTTTAAAAGCAAAGGGGGGCATCAGGAGGTTTAACTACAACCTCGCAGCTCCTCCTCTCCTCCTTCTGCACAGATGCACAGATAAGGGCAGACAATGCACTTCTTTGAATGCAGACAGAGATGAGAGGGGTTTGAGTGATGAGCATGCATACAGACACACACGCACACACATGCACACAAACACACATGTATTAGCTGGCTTGTCGAGGTGCGTGATGTGACAGGCACCTTCTCCATGAGTGTGTTATCATCTCTCTTTATGAGTCTCTGACAGGAAGTAAGGCTCTAAATTACACGTCTCTGTGTCCCCAATCCTGTCTGCTGAGCAAAACTGTTGCTCTTTCACCGTCCCTTTTGTGAAACAAAGCCTGTAAGGTTTTATGGTCAAAGGAACAAGTAATTGCTGGTACAGATGCACGCTTGCACACAATCACTGAAGTTTGTCCTCAGCGATGAGATGTTTGTGATGGAGGAGCATGTATATAAAACAAGCAGACAGCTGGAAGGGCACTTTGCCACTTGGCACATGGCCATTTTCCATTTACATCCCCTCCTTTCTCCTCCATTTCACTCTGTGTGCACCAACCTGGAGTTAGACCACCTTGCTTCTCCCTTTCTTTGGAACGCACACTTTTAGATTTCCCGACGTATCGATTCATCATGCAGGAGTATAGAGGTACCCTTATGGTAGTGTGTGGCCAGATTTTTTAGAGACTAAGTAAGCCTCTCTGTCTTGGTGATCAGATGAGCATCAGAAGACAGATGTGCAGGGGAAAGGAGCAGTGGGAAAGATTAACAGGACAGCTGCAGGCGGAGCAGCTACTCTTACAATAGTTTGGCAGAAGTTCAGGTTTCAGCTTTGTACCACCCTTCTTTTCAGCTCCTCTCTTTCCTCTCCGTTGTGCTTTTCTCTGCCTGCCTACATATGCACAAATGCTGTGGGATCAAATATTTTTAACCATATCTCCTGCAGATAAATTTGTGCCTTTCTTTCTTCGTCTCCCTCCTCCTACATATCTTTTCGCTGCCATTTGCCAAAACCACAACACATGCTCGAAAACAGGCCTGCAGTCGGTTTTTGAAGGTCAGGCTTGATGTGACAGCAAGCACGGGAGGGGGAAGGGTGGGAAGAGAGAGGTAACTGTTTAAGCTGGCCATGATCCATGAGTCCTCCACCACACATTACCGTGATGAAGGAGAGAGAGAGAGAGAGAGAGAGTTGGAGCGAGGCAGTGTGGTGAGTTGAGACTTAATTATCAAGATGTAAACATGAATGCGGGACTCACAGATGTGGTTATCTGGCATAGAGATAAACGATCACTTTCACATTCACCTCCACGGCCAACGTGTGAGTCAGTCAAAGTCTTGCTTTTAACTCTATAGTCAGTGTAACTTGCTGATCTTTTCTAGATTGGAATTTTTTCTGTATGAGGAGAGTTTCTAGACTTTGAGCTTATTAACTGATCAACTTTTTTCCCCTCAAGACTCGCAGAAGATCATCTTTTATATCTTTCTAGCAAACCAATACTCACTAAAAAAGGCAGTAAATCTGATTTTATGATTCTTATACATTATTTGGCATAAGCTTTTTACTCAGAATTACCAACTCAATCTACCTTCTGAAACTTTAGACCAAAGCCAAACATATTAGGTTAAGTTTTCCTGGTTTTAGAAGAGCAATCAAATTAAACATGAGACAAATTTAAATACTCTGGGACTGTGAGAGTAATACAACAAATAAATTGTCCATCCAAATGTAGCTTCAATTTGAACAAAATTTTCCATTAAACAAACAAAAGAAAGAATGAATCAATGCTCATATGCATACTGATATGAGATATTGGGTGGTGAGCCCACTGAGATAAAAAATTTGGTGATGCTAATTCACAAGTCAGATGCTATTTAAGAGAGTTAAAAGAGCGCTTGTTAAACCTCAAATGGTGAAAAAATATGTAAAAAAGTGATGAATATATGGCCTTTGTTTCATGTTTTAACTTGGGATTTGCTGGCTTAATCTTTTGTCTCAATTTTTCATCTCCTAAAGACTTAATGACATTTTCTCTTTTCTAAACTTTCATCTTGTTACTTGTTTTTTCCATTGTTAAAAATTTCACAGCACAGGACTTCTTTCTTCACCTCTCAACTTTTTAAACCTAGTTTTTCTTGCTTTTCAAGTTTACCAAACTGGCAAAAAAAAGCTTCAAAATCTATGATCTGAGTACAAAAAATTCAGGCCGGTAGACTTTCCGCTTCAATCATATGTGCGTGAAGCATCTGTATGTCCACAAAATAGTCTCACAACGGAGGGGATAACTCCATTTAGTCACACATGCATACACACATGCATGCACACACACACACAAACACACATACACTCACCAATTCCCCTTTGTGGAAACCTGATCCCCTTCATATTTCCAATTCAAACGCTGAGATAAATGGCTGAGAAATGCAGTTTGGTGAAGAGGCTTTGCAACTCAAACAACAACGGCAGCAAAACCTAATGAACTTTGTGGGAAAAGATGAGAAGAAATTAGCTGCATGGCAGGTATAATATGTGTGTGAGTATAAATGAAGTCAAGTTCCCATAGTGTGGTTATCCTTAGAAGGAGCTGTGCTTCCTGGACTGCTTTTGAGAAGAGAAAACGTGTGCACAACAATCTGAGTCCAGATATCATGTGTGTGTATGTGTGTGTGCACATAGTCAAGAATGTGCTTATCTTTGAAATGCTGGCGTTTATCATTGATTATAATAGCCCAGTAATGGTGTACATGTGATGGAGAACAACTGTGTACTGAAATGTTTATCTTGTTTGTTGGCAAAAGCTAAACTGGGATTTGTTTCTACATGACAGAGATGTGTCACCACTTCATAGGTCTTTGATGAATATATTTTTCCCCCCATTAGTGTAAGAAAATACATGACTGAAATCAACAGTGTTTGCTTTCATTTCCAATGGACACATTTTTGCCATGAACCCTTAATAGGCTAAAAAGGCCTGAAGGGATGAATGATGGATTGCAGGGATGCAGGGAACAAAGAAATGTAGCAAAGGAAAGACAAAAGGGGAAGGATGGGTGAGCGGCCCCCACCTTACATCCAAAACTAATCTCTTTTCAAGGCGAAGGATTCTTGGTGCTTTTTAATATTCCAAATGTAGAATAAAGTTCAGGACATTATTCATGTTTATTCCTCTCCATCAGCTGAATGGCCGTGCACTGGCAGGTAGGCAGGCGCTCTTTCATTGGAGCAGTTCAAGCTTGCCAAGCCATAAAAGCAGCTATAAAAATCACCTCCAGAACCAGCTCAGATGCCGGCCATATGGCTGCAAGTTTAACAAGGACAAACTGCACCTCCTCATAGCTGCCTGCTCTCTCGGGTTCAATCCTCCCCAGTTTATGCCTTTAATTCACTTCCCATGTATCTGAGCTCTTTGTCCCTTTTTTCCTGAGTAGTCCGTAGTAACTTCTTGGCCAGATAGTTTTGCTTTTTTCATGAATTGGTCAATAAGTCAACTGGTTTTGTTGTTATTGTCTCCGGTGTGACAACTTTGCAGCAGGATGAAAAGTTCCAGTTTATCATGTGTTGCTACATTCCTGCAACATTGTAACCCACAAATGTTCAGACTCCTTTTTAAAAAAATGTTTGAACTTTTAGAGGTTATTTGAGCTACTGATGCTAATTTAAACCTTTCCTTTTTAAAATTAATATCTTTTTATTCACTTCACCGCTTGCAGCTACATCTTTCTACTCCTTCACTCTCTTAGTCACATTTGAGGAAAACTTTGCCCAGCAGTTTTGATGCAAGTAACCACATTTAACATTTGGCTTCATTTTCTTTGTTTAAGTTAATTAAAAACATATAATTTAAGATGAAGAAAAACAATCAAGTGCTCCATTTTCTTCAATGTACTGTATGAGCCATTTGTCAACAATAAGGGTGTCAATGAGGATTTCACTCTACAAGTGTACTCATGCTGGCAACTCTCTGTCCCCTGGGCCCCTTTTTCTTTTCAGCCAGGCTTCAGGTCTGCCGCCCTGTCATTAGCTCTGAGCTTTAATTAACGGACACACCTGTCACCATGCTGCCCACAGACACAGCAGGTCATACTGGGGACACTGGGGAATTCCCGCTCGAACTGGTTTGCACATAAGATTACCGAGCCTGCATGTAGTTGTTGATCTGCTCTGAGGAAAAGCAGCACTGTTGACAGTCTCACTCCCCACAGGTGTTGTGGTTTTAGGTGGGACTCATCTTATCCAGCATGCCTGTGTATGTTTGCACATGAAGTGCAGGGACCTGGATGAGCGGGTGGGTGGGTGGAGAGCAATGCTAATGGGGACATCTGTGGGATTGGGACTGGGTGCGCAGAAAGCGAGGAGCAGAGGATTTGTTGGTTGTCTGCCATGCTAACAAGTAGAGTTAAAAGCCTGGAGTGACAGCCCTATTAGAGACTAATGGAGGCTAAGACAGCTGAGACCCCGACACACACACGCGCACACATACACACACAATAAATGACCACCACGCCCTTGAGCTACCAAGTGACTCCCCCCTGAGTTTCAGAGCCTGTCTTTACCTTCATCCCTCCCATCCTCCCTCCCTGTAGTTAAAGATCTTTATGGGTGAGGGAGTGGCACAGGGATGGGGCGATTGGATGGGCTCTCATGCTATCAACCATCCCTGGAGGTAACAAAAGGTCAAGGACTCTCATTTTTCATCTCAGTCAATTACCCTCCCATTCCGACTCGGTCTTCCACAGCCTCTCCAGCTCTGCCTCTCCAACCCTGCTTTGCTCCATCCAGTCTTCCAATCACCTCGCTTCTTCTTCACATGAACGCTCACGCACACATACATGTCACTCCTCCCATACATGCACTCACAGCCCCACTCTGTCCTTCGAATGAAATGAAAATCACAAATAGAGTGACAAACTGTAACTGTTCAACAGAATAAGAGTCAAAAAAAAGGAAAAAAAGAAAGAAAATTCCTCTCCAATTAACATTCCTCTTTCTACAGATGTCCTCCCAATAGCAGACATCATTCATGGGTGCTCTGAGCTACACTAGACGGGTCCCTGGACTGAGTCCCTGCTGAATTCAGTCTCGTGAGGATGTCTGAATGTCTGAGACTATGGTCTGGTTGTGTGTTTTGGTGACCCAGGGGTTCAGTCCCCATAAAGTTCCATAGGGGAGAGGCTTGGGCAAAGCCTGACCTTCTAGCGCTCTGTGGTATGCTAAATATGTAGCAGGAAACAAGCTGAACATCTATCTGTCTACATAAAAAAGGAGGACTGTTTGCCTGCAGGCCAGGATATGAAGGGACACAGCAAGAGCTGGCTGCGGTTGTAGCTGTCAAATGTGTGTGTGTGAGTGTGTGTGTGCTGGGAAGCAGTGGGGGGGTACTAGGCATGGGTGATGCTGGCGATTACTTCTAAGAGGGACTACAATTAACCCTTAGCTTCTCTGTGACCCTCTCATTCCCATACTTAACCCCTCCCAGAGGTCAGAGGGCAACAGGCTATAAGTGGCCTGTGGGTCTTTTACAGGGCCATTCGCAAATGAATCTGTGACAGCGAGAAGACAGAAGCCTACAGAGGAAAATTAACAGAACTGCAATGCTTAAGATTGGCTCACATCGTTAGCATTCATAGTTAAAGTGGAACATTACACCTTACGGCAGTTCTATTCTGCAGCGAAACCAGAATCAGTGAGTTGCTACATGAGATCTAAATCTACAGATGTAATGTGATGTGAACTGTATATCTGTCTTAAATGCTGTTTTGGTGCATCTGCAGTGGTGTTGTGCATGTGTGCTCTATGTTTAATCTTTGTGTAGTCTTTGTGATGGAGCTGCCTGGGGACACAGAATGAATTTCAGTGAATGCTGACAATAAAGTCGTATGGTATGGTATGGTATGGTATGGTATGGTATGGTATGGTATGGTATGGTATGGTATGGTATGGTATGGTTTGGTATGGTATGATATGGTATGGAATCGAATTGTGACGTATCATATCGTATTGCATTGTAACATATTGCATCGTCATGTACCTTACAAGGCACCATTTAATAAAGGAAAATAAAGGAAAAAGTAATAAAGTTCAGAGACTGTTCCTCTTGTGTGGAGCTCTTCACAGTAATGTGCATGTAGCATTTAAAGCAAGCTTTGACAAGTAAGTATTTCAAATTACATTGTTTTATAATCATCATCAGTCCAACTCAAAGACATTTTTGTGACCACCGGTACATGTGTATTTGAAATTTCCCGACTCCAAAGCGAAATCAGCACCCTGTTAGAGACTGTGAGGAACTCCATCAACATGCCGGGACCCAAACTTCATGTTGAGGGTCATGTTGAGGAGCAGTGATGAGATTGTGTGTGATATGGCTTCAACCCAGAGACCAAACAGCAGTCTGGCGGTTTTCTTTGAAATTAGTCACCCAGGGTCAGATTGTTAAGGCGGAATATTACTGTGATGTGTGTTCAGAATAAGACTTTCAGAGAATGTTCCAAGCATGGCAGGAGTGCTGGGAACAATGCATCACTGTGAAAGGAGACGACACCGAAGGGGGATGGCTGCCAGGTTTAAATCAGGTATGGATTTGCTTTTTATAGCCTCAGTATCAGAAATTTTGGCTTGAAGCTCGTACATTTTTGATGTTATGCAATCACTTGGAGTAGTTTGTTGAGAGGAAATGACAATCCATCAAACTGTTGTTGAGATATTTCTGTTTGGATCGTAGAGGTCGAATGAGTGACCAACACAAGGTTGTCAAGACATACAGTTAGCATGAAAAAACACAGTTATAATGTCATTGGAAGGATACTGTAAGATATAATAATCAGGTAGCTTAAGGAAAATTGAGGTTAGTCTCTCAACTGTTGCACTAATCACCTAATTTTTCATTTCTTGTAATAGTTCAGCAATAAAACAACTCAGTTACACAGTAGCCCAGAGACTGATTCTGGATAACATTTATATTGCTCTCTTTGGTGTGTTTGCAGTTTTAAAGTCACGTTTCTCTCATTTTATCTTTTTCTCTTATGAGTCTTCATTCCTAAAGTTCAAGTGGAGTGCTCATTACTGAAGGTCACGTTTAAGTAGAGATTCAAAGGAGGCAGAAGGAGCGAAAAGATAAAGATAATGAGTGACTCAAGAAGTGAGCAGAGAGATATTTTCCTCCCATGCATCACGATAACTTTCCTGTCTAAATTTCCATTAAACAACACTGAATGTCAGCCAAGATTAGGTATTTACTGTGACTCATCAACTGTTTTTGTACTGTTTTTACGACCCAACGTGACCTCTCCTTCTCCACTGTCATTCCAGGGTGATGAGTGTACCTGTGCCCCCAGGAGGGACATGCCCTGGGTATGGGTATGCCCTCCATGGAGAAGCCCTGGCTCACAGGGCAGAACACTGGAGCCAGGCTGCCTGAAGTGGCTCCCCAGAGAGCCCAAAGGGGGTGCATGTGGAGGTCTAGAGTTTAGGGCGTGGGGGAGTGTTTGTGGGGGGGATTTGTCAAGCAGATTCTTGCATATTGATGGCACTTTTTTTTTTAAATATTTTTTTGGGCATTTCGGCCTTTATTTGATAGGACAGTGGTGAAATGGGGAGATAGATAGAGAGGGGGGAGTGACATGCAGCAAATGGTCGGGAGCTGGATTCGATCTTGCAACCGCTGAGCGGAGAACCAAGCCTCCCGTACATGGGCCGCGCACGCTACCAAGTGAGCTAGACAGCGGCCCGGATGGCACATTTTTGATCCTGCGTGGACACATTTGCACAATACATTTCACTCCATTAGTCACATGAAATTGTTTATTTTACATGATGCAAACACACACAATTCAAATCAGAGCAAAGAATGGAGTGCGGCTGTGCTTTTTACACTGTGTAAGGTCTTAAATATGGTTCATGTGTGCATTGTTTTGACATAAAGACTTTGACTTTTCAACTCAATGTGAACAATGGTCAAAGAGTTTGAAGAAAGAAATGTTTTTCGAATGGCTTGTAAGACCCTGTCAGCGCTTATTCTGAAATGAAAAGAAAGACAGAAAATGAGGGAAAGACAACAAAAACACAGCTGGTAGTGTAAGATGAGAGGAAAGAGTCTCAGCTTCAAGTTGTGAAAACACACTCTCGGTCTACTTTGAATACCCCAGTCCCCTTTTTGCGAGGGGAACTACGGTCAGCTGTTGCTTCAGTTCATTTACACTGGCACTTATACTCCCACTCTGGTTTGAGGTAAAATAACAGTAAATGTGAGCAAAGTTTAATATAAACTTGAACTTTTAGAGTCAGTTTAGTTCATTCGTATCTATTTTGCTTGTTTATTGTGCCGCTTAAATGGTGAATAATGACATGGTTGGACACTGGTTTTGGTGTGTGAACCAGTAAGCCCCACACACTCTTCCAGTAAGTAGATGCAACTGAATGATTCACTAGAAGTTCACCGCAGCACCTGGTTCAGGAGAAATTCTCTTTTTTTTCACTCCACCTCTCCGTGATTTTCCCATCATACAACTTTGTCTTTTCTAAATTTTGCCTCTTTCCAATGCACGACAAAAATGTCTCACTAAAAAAAAAGTTTTTTCAGTCACTTCCTCCGCCAGTTGGGTCTGTGGACGTCTTTGGGTTTGAGCATGTTTGGTTTTCAGGATTGTTATTCCACAGTGTCTGATCCCTGCTGGCGCTGAAGAGCTGCTGACGGGGCCAAACACACTGCTGTCCACAGAGCTGACACTCACACTGCTGTCAAAGGAAGACATCAAAACTGTACACACTCACACTCTGTCCGTGTAGAGAGGACTCTGTTGATTTTAAAGGCCTACAGCCGTCCCTCAGTTTGGGCCTATTTAACTCCACATAATTATAATACTAAGATGTTCAAATAAACATGCAGAATAGTGAATAAATTTATATATTTATGTCATATTTGTCATATATTGAGAGACTAAGAATCCCTGCTATAAAAGGTTTCATGTCTCATTAATGAATAGTATAAAAGTCCTGGCTAAAGACAGGAACTCCCGCTCTTGTCTTTAGTTCAAACATGAGGAGTCTGATTACAGAGAAGATGCCTCGCTTGGCAGGATCAGCAAGTGCACAGCAGATTATTGTTTGAATTACATGGAAATAAGAACAGTCTTTATCTCTTCAGGTCTGTTATTTGCCTGACCTGCAATTCTGCTGGTGGGTCATTATGTTGAGCACAACCACATGCAGGTTTACTCATGCGCACAGGCGGATTCATGGCTTCAGGCATTTTTTTCGTCTCTCTCTAAACACAATCAAGTCTCATTATATGTAAATATAACATTAAATTTAAATTTAAATTTAATTTTAATTTTTTGGGTACTTTGCAGCATATGATTAATTTTTTCTGTACCAGGATTGTAACACACAGCTAAAATGCTTTCTTTATAGACACGTTTAAGTGTTTTGATTGTATCTCTCCCTCGTCTGCACATCTTTCTTGTCCCTCTCTTTTTGCTGTCTTGTGTTTTTTCTTTTTACTATCTGTGTGAATTTTGTATATGAGTTTTGCCTTTTGTGGGATTTTTGATTATATGACTTAAGCCTTGTATAAGTAGCTATTTATAAAATTTTACTTTGGCATAGACATGATCTGATCTCTAAGTTTAAGTCTAGACTTAGACTTAGGCTGGAGCGAACTGATTTTCCTGCTTGTTACGTTGTGGTATTGCAGTCTGATACATGTGAGTCCGAGCCTGTGACAAATTTTAAACTTTATAAACAGAGTGATAGGAATTATTAATTACGGTGGTCAGAAACTAAAAGTGTACTGTTGCGGTTTTGTATGACTAATCTTTTTTTCCCTTGTAGTTTAAGGCGAGACGGTTTCTTTGTACTATAAGTCACAGTTTTGTTTCATTGCTCCAACTTCACCACAGTGGCAACACACACATCTGTAAACCAACTATTTCCGTCCGAGATCTTGTCATCAAACATTTATTTTCTCATACAGTTCATGGCCAATCAGGACTTAACTCTCACTTGTTCTGGCATTAAATAAGAGGAAATTAAATGCCATTGATTTAGATTAATTTTGTATTAATGGACCAGTTCTTAGAACCTGCTTAAGAAAGGTTTTTCATGCTTAACATCTTTTATGAATCAGCGCTAGTGCACCGTTGGAAATGATCTGATGACTAAGTTTAAGTATAAATCGAAGATCATCTCTCTAAATGAGACCACCGGTCTGTTTGGTGACAATAGTCAGTGTGCAACATGTTTCAAATCTATAATTTAGTCATCCTGATTGACAACACTGTAATTTCACAACCCTTGTTTATTCTGTGCACTAGACATCTGTTGCATGTCTGTCCATTGTGCAAGAAGGATCCCTCTTTTGTTGCTCTTCTTCATGTTTCTTGCCCTTTTTCATACTGTTAAATGGATATTTAGGTGAGAGTTTTCTCATCCAAGTCGCACACAGTGGGTGTTGAAAGCTGTAGAGATGTGATAAATGAAACTGACTTGACTGTGAGTTTTGGTCATCTGATCATTTTGCCTTCATCACAAATAGGCTGGAAAAAAGAAAATAATTAATGCTAGCCAGTCTACCAACAATGGTCAAATCAAGTCAGTTTCATTCATACACCTCTATATGACTTGATTTGACCACCGTTGGTAGACTGGTTAACATTAATTGTTTCATTTTTTTGGCCTTTTTGTGATGATGGCAAAGTGACCAGACAACTAAAACTTACATTAATGAATATTCATAAAACCATCAGCGCTTCCTACATTACTTTATGAACCATGCAGAGTAGCTATTATGTGGTGTCACAAAATAACTGCTCCAATTGCAGGGAGGATACATGGCTGGTCAACACCCTATTAACTAAACTATTTTAAGTGCCCACATACACAGACATTACACCAGTCAAATGACTAGTACACACAGTGTAATTAATACTAAATATTAATGCCCTCTTTAAAATAACAACTTGTTTAAGACAGCAGTTTTTCCCAATTAGTATTTACATTTTTTTAATTAATAAATACATTGGTCAAAACAGACAACAAAGCTTTTCTTCCTTGCAAAAAGATAATTTAATAACAGTTTAAATATGTGCAATATTTTTAAACAGGGTAATGCTGTTAGCCAGGTTGCACACAGTCACAAAGAGGTACAAAAATATTCACCACATTGTAACCCTCCACCGATCCTGCAGTCAGAACCAAAGAAAAGTGATATAACAGATTTACCTTTGCTCATTTAAGTATCCCTCTCTGTCCAGCTGTCTCTCTTTCATCCCCGCCTCGTGGCGGCATGGCTGAGGTCTAGTTACACGGGCTTAAATTAAATCAGGAAAATCAACTTCATCCCCATCCTCATCTTTAATGAGAGAGGTGAAGGGATTTCCAGTGTGCTGCTCTGCCCTGTTTTCTTTAGAAAGGTCTTGGTGTTCTGGGGGAAGGAAGCCTAGAGAAGTGGATTAGCCAAAACCCAAAGGAAGGAAGAACCAGATACGCTGGACCACATCACACTATGAACACATTCTCACGTTGTGTAGAAACAAACCTTAAAATGGGACAGAGAGGTGTTATAAGAGCTCTTAGGAGGGTTACTCCCTTCTTCCAGCTAAGAATCAAACGGGACCAGAAAGGAGAAGGGAAGGAGGAAAATCAAAAACACATTTTCACCCTTCGCCCTGACATGTGGAACCTGTACAGGGATGTTTTCTTTTCATCTGGCTGTGATGGGGGCCGAGGGGTTTCTACAGTGTCCCCTCTGCCCTCTCCTCCCAGGAGGGCCGTGCTGACCTAATTATCAACCTGGACGCCCGCATGCCGAGAACAACAACACCTTCGCAGCTTCATGCTAAGGCTTCATATCCTTTGCAAGCTAAAGAATGGCCCTCTATCACCACCTCCCTAAGCAGCACTGCTTCCTATTGTGCTGGCCTGGATGCCTGAATGAACTTATGATCCTTCATAGGAAGCTGTGACTTCCAGTAAGGTTATCTGTGAAATTACCCAGTGTTTTTTAAATTAACTTTAACATCTTGGTGGGAAAACTAGGTTCAACAGTGCATCTGGATCGGCACAGTTGGCCCTGTTTGCAGTAAGGGGAAGCTGTTTAGGAGATATATTAATTTTGCTACACACTAAACTAAGAAAATGAGGGAAAAAATGAGGAAAACCTTATCTTAACATCCTCATTCATCTTAGTCTGCATAATGAATGGTGTCTGTCACTTTAAAGATCATGTTTGATGGATGAGAAGCTTCTATAAAAGCATCTGATTGTGACTTTAGCTAGGAAAAAAGTGTGTTAACAGCAGTGAGGAAAATTAAACATGTTTTAGCACTTGACAGATGTAGTTAAGGCCTGAAGGAGAGAATGCGTAGGTGTGTTAAAGACCACCAAAACCCGAACTCACTCCAATGTGCCGTGTACCTGCAAACTTATCTCTGTTGTCGACTGCCGTTGTTAGCACACACTCTTTGAATTAAGGGCTTTCCTTTCTCCCCCTGCAGCTTCAGAAACCCCCCCCACCACCACAGCTGAGTGTGTGACGAGCAGCAGGTCGCCCACACAGAGCGTGGGGTCTCTGTGTGTTAACGCACTGCTGTGCATCTGTGACGCTCTGCTGGGCTTTGTCTCAACGACGGGATTCCCTCTCCCACACTGTTAACACTTTTAAGGTTAAAGCTGATGCCTTACATAGTCACATTTAAATAAGATTTATGCTCTCACGCTAAAGAGAGACTGGTTTTGGATAAAATTTCCTACCATCTCTTAGGTCTCTGATTCAGTGTTTTTAATCCGATGGAAAAGGAAATGTTTACACCAAATTACAGATGTCTAGCTGCTGAGATCTGAGAACACAAACATTGCTACAGGCGGAGCAACAAACACAAGCTGTCACACGATCAGACTTTGGTCCAAAAGAGACGTTCCCAAACTCTTATAACATGAAAAATCTGGTGTCAGAACACAACAAACCATGAATTTAAATTAAAAAAATTAGTACATGACATCAGTAATCAGTTTTGCTGGATGTTGTGATAAAGTTTTTCCCCACCTCATAATGAAGTTGCATTATGAACTCACTCTAAAAAATGATGACACAGAAACAGTAAATCAACATGCCTACATTTACTATGTAAACTAGAGTGGGTATTGCGGTCAAGTACATATAGTAGCCTACATAACATGCTGAGTACAATGTTAGGTTTCTCCCCACCTCACTAAATATGTACACACAATTTTGCATGTAGGCTACTGTGCTGTGGAAATACTGTCTCTCCGCTTTGAATGGAAAATTTCTCTTTGACTTGCCTCAATGCTGAGAATTCTTTGTCTGGAGATGACTATCCAATTTGTTCATTTTTAAGCCCTCATTACCGAGCACTTCCCCACATAAAATACAACCGAGGATTCACATCTACATTTTTAATGGGTTTGATGAAGTCAGCATCTATAAAACGCCTCTTTGTATATTTGTTTTCAACCTCATGCGAGCAATCAAGAGTGAAGAAATCACCAAAGTCACGCACAATGATACCTCAGACAGAGAGTGTAAACACTTTCAGGTCCAGTTTCACTGTGTTTCTATCTCAATTAAGAAAATGAACTTAAATATCATAATACTTTAATGCATTTTATTTAACTTTTTAAAGACCTCTAAAACAGATTTTTGACCAATTTTGAGTCTTAACCTGAAGTTTGGGAAACTTAAGTCAGGACTAAAATATCTCAACAACTGGACATTTATGACATTAATGTTACCTTTAATCTGTCACAACTTTGATGCTTCTCTAACTTGTCATACAGCCATCGTGGGGTCAGATTTTAAAGAGCAGACCTGCAAAACTAATGGCATTCCCATCAGGCTTGGCTGTATTTTGTGCTTGGCTCTAATTAGCAAATGTTAGCATGCTAACACAGAAACACTGTAAACATAATGTATGCTCAACATTAGCATTTTTGCATTGTTGCTATGTGCATATTGGCATTTTAAAGTTAGCATTTAGCTCATAGCACAGCTTCTATGTACAACCTAACATATCTATTAGCATGGCTGTAGATTGTTCAGCTAACCTTGAAATTGGACAAACGTCTGATAAACACTTCTGGAGAAGAAAACAAATGCAAGTGATAAACTGTCTGTTATTAACATGCAGTCTTAGTCACATGCAACAATAAGGTGTAAAAACAGCTGTTGCTTTTTCATGGAAATGCAACTTTAGTTTCATTTATGCATAATTGGAAGAGTGCACACACGTTTTGCATTTATCAGTGTGTCCCTATGTGGTTACCATGAGGGTCTCCTTCTCATGGATTCTCAGCAGGGAGACCGTAAAGATCAGCTAACCACAGCATGTCTCTATGATAACGCCCAACTGACTCATGAGCACTAACAGGCTCACCACAGCGTAGGCAGCAGAAACCACAGGGGAGGTGGGGGGTGACAACGATGCACATGGGGGGTAAACTAACCGTGAATAGACTGGGAATCCCTCTCAGAGAGTTTGAGGGGATGCAGATGAGTGAACGAGGTAAGATTCAGCATAGATTCAGCGCTCCACAGCTGCTGCAGAGGTGAACAGAAAGTGCAAACCCAAAGGTCAGAGGTTTTTCCACATTTTTATACAATCTCAGTGGTAAACTACAGCAAAATTCCCACTAAGAAAGACTCAGAGGGTTAGTGGGAAATTTGAAAAAAAAAAATTCTTATTAGGAAAAAACATTCCAGTAAACTGTGGTAAACCAGTAACAATAACCACCAGGTGCTATAACATAAAAAGTTTTTGTATGAATGTGTTAAAACATGCCTGATTTTTTAACACATAAAACAATGTAAGCTAGTAAACGATTTACACATATGAACACATTTCATGATGGTGAATTTCACATTGAGGAAGATAAAAATACAAACACCATGTAAACAAACCCACTTAAAATGGTCTTCGCAGTTTCAATTGAAAGACTCATAGTGAAAATACAAACGTTTTCCTTTAACTTCCAGTAAAGTCAACTTAACTGACAAGTTTGGTGGCGGCGGCAATGTGGTGAATGACCAGCCATTTTGACAGGTTTTTTTGGGTCGTCTTCTGGGAAAACAAAGCCTCTTTCTCACTGAATGTGTAGGCACCGACTCGTCTGTTGCACGTCTGTCTCGAGCAGTTTCGAAGATAAGGTTGCTGCAATTGTTGCTGCGATTGTTTGTGGTAACTCAGAACGAATATACATGCATCTGGAAAATGTTTCAATAGTCTTGATATGGCACATATTGCAGAGCAAATGCATGGTACGTATGAGTCCTACCATCAGTTTATTGTGAATTATAATACAATGCATGAAATTTTCTAATATGTAATTTTTTTTCCAATCTTGCAAGGTTGTTTGGTGGGTATTTTGCATGTCTCCCAGTCTGAGTAGTGACAGGCAGGTTACCGGTGTCATATGTCTTACTGTTAAGGCCTGAGGGAACTTCTGAACCTTTAAAATGAGGTGAAATGACTTAAAGGTAGTGTGTGTTGAACCTCATATTCCAAGGTGAGAGGGCATGTTGGAGCAGCAGTGATAATGTGTTTGTGTAGAAGGGAGACGTAATCAGGGGACGGGTTAGTTATCTGAAACCTACCTTGTGAAAACAGAGCACCCTGCTGACATGTGAAACCTGAAGTGCAGATTTAATTTAGTCATAATTCCATGAACACATTCACAGACACACAGAGAAAAAGAGTGAAAACAAAAAAAAGAAGAGAGCTAGCGTGAGTCAACCAGACTCTTAATGTTTCCACAACTTTAGAGGGGACAGCCTCCTCTGGTTAATACTCTGCACGTTGCTGCACAGTACGTCCATTTGGAGCAAACTCCTTCCTGATAAAGCTTGCTCAGACGTCTGGATTTCAGCGTTCCGATGGAAAATCCTGAAGCCTGTGCAGTTCCACAGGCGCTCTTTCTTCCCAACCTCAAGAGCTCCTCCCAGCTGTGCTCCACCTGACGGGTTTTCCTTCTCCTGAGCGTCCAGACGGACCACGCCAAGAACCAGACTGGAGCACAAACACAGGCAGGAGAGAAAAAGGTTGGCAGGTGTATAGAGAAAGAGCAGGGTGGAGGAAAAGTGAGGAGGGGAGGACATGTCCAGTTAGAGGTGACTTGAATTGTACTTAGATGTGGGAGAGGGGGACACAGGTAGGAAGAAAAGGAAGAAAGAGTGAAAGATGAAGAGAGAGAAAGAGAGAGAGAGAGAGAGTGTCATGGTGAAAAAAACTAAAGCTGCTTGCTGTTGTGAGTATGAGGGAAAAGGGAGATGGAAACCCAGACACAAACATAAACACTGGCTAGCACTTCAATGATTCCTCTCTCTGGCTTTCTGCCCCCCCCCCTTCCCACCTCTCCCTCTCGCTGGCCAAACATAAACAAATATAACATGGAAAGCACCAGACAGGGCCCATACATCTCAGAGAAACAGCAGTCTGAAACAGCAGTCTGAAGTGAATGAGAAAAAGGAAAAATCATTGTGGAGTTTTGTTGTTTCCATTCTAGAAAAAAAAAAAAGACCAATCGGATTAGGCCATCAGACCAGGAATGTCTCCCCTCCAACGTCCAAATCACATTAGCTGTAAACTCAAGTTGCCACCGAGAAAATGTCACCCAGCCAGACGTCTATCTGTCCCTTTAAAGTCATAAACCTGAAATAGAAAGAGAAAACAGCAAGAAGGTCTCATCTTTCACTTCCATGACAGAGAGAGACACACACACACACATAAACACATACCCACACACACACACACATGTTTGAAAGTGTGGAAAATAAAGGAACTCTGAGGGTCATCGACCGACCAGAGGGAGACGAGCATGAAGGAGGAGTGTGACTGATTGACACCAGGCACAGAAAACTGACAAGACCCATGTCCTGCAACGCACACACACGCACACTCAAACTGTTAAAAAAAATAATATTAACACACACACAAACACACACATACACTGGGTGCATGGCTCTCCCTTTCGAAGAAACAGTGTCACAGATTACTGCGGCTCCTTGGTCTGGCTGGTAATGACATCATGCCTAGGACTGCTCCCAGAGATCCCTGCTGCTGGCACAAGGCCAGCCCTACATCTGCAAAGAGTCCTACACACACATACACACACCCACACACACATACACAAACACGCAGATGCACGCACATCCCCAGTGTTAGGACCCAGCCAAACATTCTCTCTCTCTCTCTTTCTCTCTCTCTCTCTCTGTCTCTTGCATTGTCTCTGGCTGTGAGAAGAAAGTGAAGATGATTCCAGTCACAGAAAACAAATCTTCGCTCATCCAGATTTCTAAACCAGAAGGTTGACTATTAAGGTCTAAGGCTGAGGTAGAATCAGATGAGTTACACAGCTCTTTTTACATGCATGTGCAGTTAAATTCTTTAAGTAGAAAATTTGAAGTTTTTAACTTTGCGGTATTTCTGTTTCGGGTAATTGAAAATTGCAAGTCAGCTCTGCTTGAGATAATGCCTGTATTAGCCTTAATGCAGTCATCTCTCATGTTTAAATTCAGCTTCCCACTTCTGAGAGTTTCTCATGTTTAAATTCAGCTACCCACTTATGAGAAGGGGCCCCTCTTATATGAGCTCTTGAGACGGAGGTGGCAGATGACTTCACTAAGGCTGATATCTTCTAAGTCTCAAACAATGGCGAATTGAAGTTTTCAATCACTTGAAACAGAAATACCACAAAACTTCTGAACTTCAAACTTTCTGCATAATCGTCTCTCAGAGTTGAACTGCTTGTGCATGTAACAAGAACTATGTAACTTATCTCCTTCAACCTTAGACCAACAACTTTTCAATCACCCCTCCTAAAGTGAAATAAAGTGAACACTTTGTAGGCCTCAAATAAAGTTATTACCTCACTCAACACCTCACAGAGACTCAGCCACAGCCTCATTAAAAGCAACAAGCTGACTAAACTGAGCAACTGGAAGAGCAATATTTTTTTCCTTTTTATTTGCCTCCATGCAGGACTTTGCCATTATTGTCTCTATTGTCTCTAGGGTGGACTGTGGTGCATAGAAAACGAAAGTGCAAAATCATCTAAGAGCAGAGGTTTAAAAGCTAAACTGTTTATTATTGAAGTGGTTTGACATTTTGAAGGATACTTTTTTCTGCTACCTTGCTTCAAGTTAGTAAAGAACACAGACACTGTTCTCATGTCAAATTATTATTCTAGAGCTAGACAAATCATAAAGTCAGCTTAGATTAGCATAAAAAATGAGAGTCAGGAGCCAGTTAGCTTGTTTCTATCTGAAGAAAACAAAATTCAACCACCAACTCCTCTAGAGCAAATTAATTAACATGCTATAACAGAGTAAAATCAACATGTTTTGGTTTTACAAGGGTTTTGTCGTCACAATAAACTCTCCAGGCAATCAGCTGAGATTCCAAGAAGTTTCCACTTCTGGCAAAAAAGCTCTTCACATAATCCACAAACAAGATATAACATGTTTATTATTGGGCTTTAAAGGTGCTGGTGGTTGATTTTATTACATGTGAACAATTAAAAACAGTTTCTGAATCATTTAAAGTATTATTTTTTTTCTTGGAGGATGTTTCCTTTGTTGATTTCGTCTGTACACTGTCTCATGTTGGATGCACAGGACTAGACATAACAGATATTTTTGTTGGTTTGTGTCTGTACACAACATAAAGCCTATTGTAACCAGAGTTCCCCTGCAAGGCAAAAGTGCTTAAAGACTCATATACACAATCCAAGAAATCAATTTTAACTGCTGCTTCAGGCCAAAGGCCAAGAGTACTTATTATAGTGATTAGTAATGCTGTAATCATGCAACAAAATGAATGTTAGGCTGAAAACAGGAAGGACGTGAGAGCTGTGGAATAGAAATGAGAGTCTGATGCCAACAAGGTTTGTAATCCTGTCTTGTTGATCTTCAATCATATGTCTCCCGTCTCCTTTAAGAAGCCTTCCCACCCAATAATTTAGTGTCCATGTGTTCTTCTTCTGCAAAAAGCTGAAGTGAACAACTCAGCTAAACAGTTCACACCCAGTGGAAGTGTATCAGACACTCTGCATGGGGTCGGATTTGCACAATACCACCCAGATATAACAAAAATGTAGTGTGTCCAGTGTCTTTGTCTGAGTGTATGTGAGTTTGTTTGTGCATGTGCAGGAGCTTGTTAGTGCCGATCTGAGCTGACCATACCACCGGAGTCAACCTATGCCAGCTGCTTAGAGCTGATGGAGTGAGCCACACACATGCTGATCTGTGACCTTCAGAGATGAGAGGAGACGAGGGGATGAGGAAAGGAAGAGGGAAGAGGAAAAGGAGTGGCACACCGGCTTTTCCTCTCTTAAAGGTCAATTTGATCTTTAAGCTGCTGCAGACACTGATACACAACAAATAAGCCTAAAACTTTAAGACCGGACAGAAGATATAAAGCTCACTGATTCAGATTTTACTTATTTTCTAGAAAAAAATATGTTTTAAAAGTAGCACATCCTTTTTTACACAAAGTTTTCTTACCCTAAGCACATAAAAGTTTCTCTCTAGGAAAGAATATTGATTGAAACTTAGCTAAACTTAGCTTCACATAGCCAGTCTTACCTTTTCACTATACCAGAACTGAGGAATGGTAGCTGCACTATTACCATTTAGTTTTAGGAGAAAAACACACTCTGACTTGTTTGTATTTCTATAAACTCACAAATACAATAAATGCATATCTCTACTGTGCGCACATGTTGCTTCTTTGGTCAGTATAACACCCTAACATTACTTGAGCAAACTATAAAGTCATACCAATATAATATTCAGTAATTATCTCTCCATGTAGCGGTTTTTATTGTTGCAGAGTCTGCCATTTTGGTTCTGAAAATTGCCCTCACATGCACAGGATTTACAGGAAACCAAGCGTGCAAACTGCAGTTACCATGCCCTGCTGCTGTGTGGAAAACTACTCGTGACATATGTAGCATGAAATCACAATGTTGCCGGTCAAAGCATAATGGAAAAAAGACTAATAAACGTCAAAATTCTGTGGGTAAACAGCATGAGTTTGTTTGGTTGCTCTGCAAACAGATACACAAGTTGTTCCTCTGTTGCAGCTTAAAATTAAGGAAACATTCATATTTAATAATGCAAAACAATACCAAAGATGACAGTGTGATATTAATGCATTGATTTTTCTTCATCAGCTGTTCCTTTTCTCCCATGTTATATGAAGATGAACTGTCCCACTTTGTGCACATAGAAGATAATTGGGCTTGAATCTCATGACTGTCTACGCAGAGCATATAGAGAGTGTTCAGCAAGTATATACAGTCTATTTTTACATCAAGAGGACTGCGGTGTTCCAGCTCCTAAAGCCCATTAAAGCCCTCACACAGAGAAAGACACCATCACCCTCTACACACTCTCACACTCACACACGCTCCACACACACACAGTCTCACCACCCACTGCCTGATGTTTGTTTAATATGGTGTTTCAGCATGAGAACAGTATATCCTGCTCCCGTCTTTATAAGGGCACAGCTAATGCAATACTGAGACACCCCCAAATTTGCAATTACACACACCCACCCACCCACACACACACACACACACACTTGTCTTGCCAGTGGCTGCTGCCTCTTGGCACAGTCCAGACGTAAAGTTGTCCCAATTGCTTCATCTCTCTTTTCACCCAACCACTCTACTCCAACAGACTCACTAACAACCTCCATGTCTTGTCCAAAATTGCACACATGCTGACACAGACACTCACACACATGCACGTGTACGCAGCCGTTAAACACACACATACACACAAACACACATTACTGGGGCTGGCAGCAGTGCTGGAATCTTGTCTGTCTGTCTGTGATGGTGAGAAACACACAGAGAAGCGTTGAAAGAACAGATTTAGACTTTTGTGTTTTTTTCATAAGTAGGCCTACTCTACAAAAGACAAACGCCTGCTTACCGTTGGCCTGGAGTTTTCACCGTGGAGCGAGTAAATGCTGGAAAACAGAGCTAAAGGAAGGAGTGGTTATGACCATCATCTGCTTGGAAACCTTGTATAGCCGTTGGACTCGGCCAGTTTGTCTCCACAAAACGCCACGGGTCGTTTTTCAAAATAATCCTGAGCGGTTGCTAAATTCAACCGAAACAAATCGTGTCAAACACTGATATATACTGCTGATATTCTTAACAGACATTAAGATGTGACCGTTGGCAGCAGATGTGTACTATATTTGGTCGACTCTGAAATTTAAAAGCAGGGAGACTGAGGTTTATCATACCTTTGGAGGCAAACCGCTGACCGTTATTAAAGGACGGTTGGTCTGAATAATCTTCCTCTTTTTTGGCCATTAAAGCAGCGAGACTCAAGGAATGTCTGTCTGACTGTCTGTCTGCTGGTCGTCTGGTTAACAGCTATTAAATGCATTGCCATGAAATTTTGCACAGATATCCACAGTTCTTAGCGGATGAACATTAATGACTCTTGTGATCCCCTAGCTGTTTAAAAAGACAAAGAGACACCATTAGAAACTGATAAAATGAAGCTTGAAATCTGCAAACAAGTTGACATGAAGGAAGGGCTAGCTAACAAATGTAGCCACCTTAGCACTGATTAGTTTGGATGTCAAAAGCTTTGATAGGCATGCCTTTTTACTCATCCAACATTTTGATCTATAAACTAATAGTTACCAAGTTAAAGAAATTTCTTTTCGCCTCAGCTGAACTTTGTGAGTATTACTGATTTTTTTTACATGCTATCATGCTAAACTAAGATGGTAGAGTTCAGAGTTCTGACTGAGGCTCAAACATGTGGACAGGAAGTCTCCAGTGTCGACCTCTAATGTCGACCATCTTGATGCAAACTGCAGACTTTGATTAATAGATTCAGAATTTCTCATTGATTTTTTTGAAAGCGCAGATGTGCTTCCAGCCTCTTTTTTTAATGCAGGAAAACCATGTGAAACGAAATATGAATCATCTTTTTAATATTTCTCAGAGGCAGTTTTGTCTTTTGTTTTTCAACATCAGGTTGGCAGCGTTTTACTGTTTCGACCAAACCTCCATTTAAACATGATGCCAAAATTCCAAATAAAGAAAAAGAATTTCATTTTCTCAAAAGATAGAGGTAGTCTGAGACATAGAGTCTGTAATGACAAACAGAAAACATGAAATAAAACAGGGCCAAAGATGCTGTCATGTGCATCTGGCTCATAAACATAACAAGCTTAACTAAAATTAAAAAAAACTGTGCACAAGGCTTTAAAATTCTCTCTGTAGTTTTATTGTTTAAAAAATTTTGCTTTGGTTGTTTTACAAACACAATATTTAATACAGATATGGCAACAGTAACTCTTGTCCAGTTAAACAACACGATAACAAAGCGATGAACAACACTCACATAAAAACATGATTGTGTTGGAAAGATTTTGGCAGATAATGGATTTTTTTTATTTGTTTGTTTTCAAGTGTCAGCATTGCTGTTTTTGGCCATTTGCATCTGACTCAGGGTGTGAAAACGAAAAGGGTTCAGAAAATGAAAACACAGAAAACAGAGAAAACACAGCACATTCAGACAGAGACACCGAGGGGACGTCTGAAGCTGAATACAGTAACAACAGCTTTGAGGAAGAGAGAGTGAATAGAGGAGAAACTTTTTTTTTTACACTGAAAGGAGCCAGATAGAAAGCAAATATCCAGTGAAGCATACAAAACAGAGAAGAATGCTTCTGTTTTTTGCATATGGAAGTGAAAAAACAGTTCATTTCTAACACTGGGGGACAAGAAAAGACTTTGTTGTTGCAGTAGTTACCGTCTTTATGTGAAGATAAAGATAGACAAAAGGGGGTAACCCTGTGTGAAAAAGAAAGAGACTGTGTAGCGAGGGGAGATAACACTGCCAGTTATTCGGTTTCTACAGACGACCGCTGTCATGCAACCCTGAAAAATGACCGATTCTCACTCAGATTTCTGCACACAAAGGAAATTGCACTCAGATTTCTGAGTAAAACGTACATTCAGTTGAGATTTAGTGGCATAACAATTAAATAAAAAGACCTCATTGTATATAAGCAACATCCAAAACTGCACAAAATGCCCAAACTGAAAGGGCATCCCAACAGCTCAGCAGTTATAATGCCATGCTTAGTTTCTCTGACAAATCATAAACAGTCCAGGCTTACATCTGACTAGTCTAATGCTGAGCCGCAGTTTGCCATGCTAACGTCCCACAAATGCTGGCAAGGCGATTACGGTTCTCTGATGGCTCAGAGGGGGGACAAATGCCTTCACAATGGTACACGTCACAGGCCTAAGCAGAGCTAAGCCACATTGCATTTCTCGGATATTTCAAGTCAAATTTTAATGCAAATTCCTCTTGGCAAGATGTTGGTTAGATCTATTTTTACCAGCAGTGAGGGACTGATCTTTGTTTACGTCACACAGTATAATCCTCCCTTTGCTTTCGGTGGGGGGTGGGCTTTCTTGTGGCCAAACCTCTCCAGCCAAAATTGTTGTCTTGAAAATCTCCCATTTATACAGAACGTGTTGGAAAAACTGCTGTAGATCTTCCAATTTCTCTGACGCTTCAGCCACATCAATCCAGACATGTTTATTTTACAAGGTAGCTTGTTTTTTATGCAACTCAGCATAGTGTAATTCCCTCGGCCGCAATCTGTTTCATTTCTAAACCATGTGAAATATACAGCCACAATATTATACCATCCAAAAAGCTTTTTTTATACACAAGCAAATGCTTTGTAGCAACTCAAATTCAAAAGAACAAACCTGGAACATTTAAGCCTCTTCACTACAGGATAGAAAATAAGATGAAACTTACAAAAATCCTGGAATAAAATTTGAGGCCACACAGACTAGAACAGCATATAAATACTGAAGTCTGAGACACACAAAGCATATCTAAAGTGGATTACTTGCTCTGTAATTACTATACTTCTTATAATCCAAACAGCCATGTACAGCTCTGTTCTGTTAAGCCTTTCAGTCCAGATTGTGGGTCAAACAAAAATACTGGAGATTTTGGTGGTGTGCCGCTGTACGTCACGATGAGGATCATGTTCCTCTGCTCTGATTCACTCCTAAAACCTCTATTTATTTATAATAATCCATCCATGTGATGTATTCAGGCCACTAAACTGCTCAGCTCTGTATCTTTGTGCTAAATGGGGTAATTTGTTTAGTTTTAATAAAGCAGGTGTTTTTCTTGGGTGAGATTGTCAAGGAGCAAATTGCTTTCTAATCACATCACACATGGAGAGCCCAGATGATGGCGGACAGAGCTTCGCCATGCATGCATCGCTGCTGACCGAGGGCTCCTACACCCACACAGCTCCACCTGCGAGCGTTAACACAACTCTGTTTTGATTGCAAAGCAAAACATGTCACTTCATTTGCCCCAGTTTAGCCCCTAATCATGGTGATGGACAGGAGAAAACGAGGCTCTGTGACCATGAGAAACGTGAAGCTCACTGCAAGGTGACAGCTGGGCTCTCTACATTTTTATATTTTCTGCATTTGGAAACAACCGGTTTACATCCAAGATACACACAGATAGAAGAGGATGATGTATATGGAGTATTATGAGGAATTCAGACTAAATTTCCGCAGAATTTCTTCCACACAGCACAGCAAAGGTTGCCAAAATAAAGAAAGAGAATAACACCAAAATGGAACAAGTTGTGCCCATTCTGTCGAACAATGCTGTGCAAATGTACGTTGACACAGAGGCATGAACAGTGAAAGCAGTCTTCAGGAAAGAGGCAGGCAGCAGAAGGGGGCCTGTGTGGCCATTCAAACAAGCAGCATGTGGCTGTGGGCCTAGAACAGTCAGCAGTACATTTCCATAACAGGAAAGGTCACTGTTGTGGCTCCAGGAGCTTTACAGACACTAACACAATCCATTCTGGGAGCTCTGCTGCTCTGCTGCTCTACCTGTTGACTGGACGTCGTTTGGTGCTAAAGTCTAATATTACAACCTGTATAATATATCATTGCTCCAAGTGGGAATAATTTTTATAATATTATATATAGCACAAATTATTCTTTAGAGATTTTGTGTGGTGAGAATGTCATTCTAAAGTTGCTGTAGCTTTAAGATAATATAAGGTAAGAAATAGTTTCTAAATCAGTTACATTACTGCTTTATGGCAGAAATCATCATTCAGCTGCAAGAAGCAACTTCAAGAAATCTTTGCCCTAATAAAATATTTAAATAGTGTGGGTTCTTAATTCTGTTTTGTCAATAAATTTGTTGCAAAAGCAAAGAGAAATGTAGATTTCAAAAGAAGCTGAAAAATGCTCAACTTGAGTATTTTTATGTATTTTCTTCACTGGTTTTACTGGTTTATACACTGTCACTGCCCAGTCACACTGAAAGGAACATCCTGTACTTTTTAGTCCATGTCATTGAATGGACTTTTACAAACACTTGTTACTTTGCAGATTAAAAATTTAAAAAAAAATTGAATTAAAAAAACATATGCTCATCTTATTATTTATGATATAGATTAAACTTTGCAACATTATAAAGCTAGTTTGATTGAGCAATAACAATTCAGCTGAAACAATACAATTCAATAACATAAGAATAAAAAACTGAAAAAGTTTATTCTGTGTGAACAAAACCCTTACTTTCATGGTACTTGTATGTATTTATACTTTTGAATTAGCATATCTTTATTATTAAATTGTTATCATTATGGGTTCAAGTCTACAACTAGAAAACCAGCCCTATAACTTCTTCACAAACCAAACTCTTTATTATTGATCTCTACAGAAATATTTTTCAAAAATAAAAAACCGCAAACTTATTTCAAGTGGTTTTCTGCTGGACTTTCTAAGATAAAGACATGAGTATGTTTTGTTGTGAAGTGAGGGAACCATTACTTTTGTTTTTGCAATTAGTTTTGTTCAAAGAAAGAGCAAGAAACGTGTGTGCGTGTGTGTGTGTGTTTGTGTTTGTGTGTGTAGGTGTGTTTGTGTGTGTGTGTGTGTGTGTGTGTGTGTGTGTGTGTGTGTGTGTGTGTGTGTGTGTGTGTGTGTGTGT
>JAPZDV010000021.1:21518285-21531815 GCA_029814665.1 Acanthurus lineatus | reverse complement strand
TGTGTGTGTGTGTGTGTGTGTGTGTGTGTGTGTGTGTGTGTGTGTGTGTGTGTGTGTGTGTGTGTGTGTGTCTGTGCTCTCTGACGTACAGTGTTTGAAGTTGTGTTCCATGCAAAACAACAGTAAAGGAAGTTGAAACAGCTTCTGGTCTTTCTCTTGGACCAGACCTCGGGGCCTCAGGGGGCCCATAGGAATAAAACACTCCTTAGCACAGCCCCATATACCTCAACACCTGCAGCACACAAAAGCCCTCTGTGAGTGAAACAGTCCCTCAAAAGTCAGGAACGCTCATGTTCGACAAGGAAAAAGGGAATGCTGGGTAACTTTGTGTTGTTGGTAACAAGAAAAACAACAGAGCTGATTTTCTTTATTATTTATGTTTTAATGGATTTATGAATTTAACCTGGCGTATAATGTGATTATATGACAGCTGCTTTGACAAGTAATTGTTTTTTGGTCCTGTTTTTTCCTTTTTTGTTTAAAATGTCTCTGAATACATTAAATACTGCTCCTAAAACAAAATGTTTGTGTTTTGAATTATTACATTTAGAGCTTCATGACATACATAAATTTAATGTGTGCACCTCATTTACATCATGGTGCCTTTAAACTCTTTACCCAACCCACAGTATTTTCCCATGGGGTCCTCTGCTCTTAGGACAGAGATGAAATAATATTGACATTGGAGAGGGTGAAAAGGCACAACATAGCTAATAGATTTAATTATCTGACATAATTATCTCCAATAATAACAACAGATAATACCCGTCTGTCTGAGCACATGTTTGTTGTTGTGTCTGGAGGGATCCTCCCTGGAAAGATGGGCCTTGCCTTTTCACCCGCTGAACCCAGCCCGGTCTCACCTTCTCTGGGTGTGGGAGTCAGACTGCAGCCTGACAGGAACAGGTAAGACTGAGGTTTGAGGTTTCCCCCCGTCTGCGAAGCTGAATTCCCCTTTCGGCATGAGAGTCGGTAGACCCTGCTGTTTGAAAACTGTTGTGGGATCACCTTGTTAGAGTCTGAGAGCAAAGAAAGCCTAAAGCAAAAACAGCAGTGGGTAAAAAGAAAGCGTAATGAACTCATTAATTTAAGAAATCATTATGACAGCGCCAGAGTCCTGAGAGTGATTTCTCTGTCTGGTCCAGCAGACTGGAGTCCATTTACCTAATTAAAAAAACAAACCAGAGCTCTCTGTGACTCTCGTGTTTACTGCTGTGTGATGGAGGGAATAAAACACAAGTAGCAGCATAAGAAATGCAAAAGAAGAAGGCATGGTGACACGGAAAAGCTGGAGGAAAAGAGGCAGGGGACAAAGAAGGGAGGAATGAACTGATAACAGAGGAGTCGGCTTTAATGAAGGATAAAGATTTTCTTTTATCTATTGGCCGATCTATTTGTAGTCAAAGGAATAAAAAATAGCTCAGCATCTTAGGAAATAGGCCTGTAAGTGAGGCTGAATCCAGCAGCTGGTAAGCTCAGCACAAAGACCTAAATAAAAGAAAATGGATCTGTTTAAAAGTAACAAATCTCAACTACAAGTACCTCTAAAGTTCACTGAGAAACAGGTTATATTTGGTCTGATAAATGAAAAGTAAAAATTAAGAAAAGAAAAAGAATTTCTATACTCTATTTCTCACTGGTTTGAGCCTATATAATACAGTATATAACCCCCCAAATGCTAAACTAAACTAACTGCCTCTTTGATCTAGTTTCATATTTAGCTCAGAGTTTAATTGATCTCCTCTAAAACTCAGCATGAAAGCAAGTCTGTGTTTTTCTCAAAAGGTCAAACTTTTCCTCTAACATGGTTAAATCTTTTTTTCCATCAACATTGATGTTCTTATGAAAGCATGAGGCTGCAGCTTTCTAATCGGTATTGATCAATATCCTGGTAACCTTTGTTGAATTAATGAAATGCTTTCATGTACCCATTACATATCTCATCAGATAAATCAGATTGCGACACAACAGTCGCTGTTCAAAAAAGACAAAAAAGAGAATAAAAAGGCAAGGTAATGTGGATGGAAGGGAAAAGAAGAAACTTCTGTAAAAAGGAGAGTAAAAACAGATGAGAGTAGAGCACAAGAGAGAGCCCAGTGAGAGTAGAAAGTGATGGAGGGAAGTGAGATGAGGTAGAGGCAGAGGGGAGGGAGGATTGGGTGATGATGCAGCAGTAAGCACAGCAGTGGATGAAAGCTGCAGGGGAGATGATCTGAGCGTGTCTTTGTTCCCGTAAGAGGCCCACAGCATGGCCTGATGACTCACCTGCTGTAAGACTGCATCACCCACAGTATGAGATCATCAGGTTAATCTCACCCCCAGCAGACACAGCAGCACGGACTGACAGACAGGCTGATAGACAGACAGACAGGCAGTGAAAACAACTGATGCACACACACTCCGCAGAGGCATTATCCTCTTAACATGCTGATCCACTTTGCCAACATCAACCCATTATCATAGTATCAGCCACACTAAACATCAAATGCATCAATTATTAAAGATCAATAATTGATGGTGATAGCTGACACCGGCCTTCACCTTAAGTCACTTTAACATGATCATATCCATTATTATACATAAATTGATCAGAGGGAAAAGAGAAAGAAAAAGAGAGAGAGAGAGAGAGAGAGAGAGAGAAGAGAGACAGAGAGAGAGAACATCTAAAGAATATGTTCTGCCGATCTAAATAGTATTTTCTGTAATTTTAAAATATGAAAATCAATATCGTGGACCCACACAATAACACATTCATACATAAATAACTTACCTTTGTGGCTTTAGATGTGCTCACCTGTTCTGTACTCCTGGAAGTCATGAAGGAGTCTTGAAGATTAACCTCAAAATGGAGAAGGAGAGAAGAAGAAACATGATTCAGCTTCATACTTTACACTGACACAGTTTTTCTTTAACAGCTTCCAGTCTTCGTGTTGGTCACAGCAGAACGTTCAGGCCATGACAGCGAGATGAACAGGGTTAGGAGTCGAATAGGATTTATAGCTGTCTTCCACCACAAACTGCATTTAAAGGCAATAAGATGAATTATTCATTTGTCTAATCTGGGTTTCTGCGGATCTGTGAGAGTTAGCCCGCAGCACAGAGCAAACCAAGTACTTAAGCGGTGACCCAACTGGTACTTTGGTGCTGTGGGACGAGCATTGGGTTACACAGAAGAGGAGAAGCTTACTTTAATATGTTAGAGGGAAGGAAAAGAAGGGACAGAGATGAAAAAAAGCTGGTGATGGAGGCAGGAAAGCAGGTATAAAACTGAAATACACTGCAATTTAATATAGTTTAGTATAGTTTAATAAAAATGAATCACTGCCAGATGTCTGTCAGATTGATGGTGGTAACGTCAGAGCTGATCTGTTTTTTATTACAGTCATTGCAGTGATGCACAGGCCCACGTTTGTTCATAGCAGCCCAGAGTTTGGAGGTATGTATCTGAGGATGTGGAGTCTTTATCATTGATGCACTGAAACAAGAGTGGGTGCTTTGAAACCAACACTGGTTACGTGTATTTCAGTAAGCTTCAAAGGATTCTACACATTTACCTCACCTAGATTTACCAAGAACCAAGGGGGATACTTTTGTCATAATTGTCATTCTTTTACAGAAACATTTAGGAGTTGAGAGCAACAACAGCTGCATGGCTTCCTTTCAAAAAACACAAGAGTCCTGCCCAGTCTCATTTCTGGAGCTTCTGGCCTTAAAAACATCGACCCACAAACCCAGAGTGCAACCCACCCGGAAATAAAGCAAACACCAGATTCCCACCGGGGACGTATAAACTAACGTGCGGACATCCACCAGGGAACACAAACCACCATGTCCGCATGGAAAGTATTTAACCGTCTTTTTCGTGCCGAGTGCATTTGTCATCCTCTGCTACAAAGTCTGCAGGCGCAACGCTAAGAGAAGGATCATAAAGTCCATCAACGAACTGTGCAGTTATGGTTGCAATGTGTTTATTTAGTCACACTCCCAGAATGCACAGGGCTTTGAATGCTGCTTTAGCATGTGTAACTGTGTTGACTGGGTTTGAGCGAGAACCAAGGCAGAGCATGAAACTTCCCATGAAGCATGAGTAAAGTTCACATCCGTGCCATCTTCAAGCCCCTTTTACTGACGTCTTACTCATCACTTCACTTGATACAAAGAAAAGATGTGGTCAGATAAGTCACTTGAGTATTATTTTATACATCAGTGTATTTTGATTACTCATTCATTACTGTTCACACAAAGCAATCTTATCAAATCCCATGAAATTTTATCTTTGGTTACGCAAATTACACTTTGAAAAGATTCTTGAGATGAGAATTTAGTTTTTAATTGTTCAAAAAAAACACTTGAAACTTTCAATCTTCTGATTTAATCTTATTTTTTACTGTTAATGTTAGACAAGCATGTTTATGTACAGTAGTTAATACTCTTTATAGTACTCTGTAAAGAGACAATATGCATCAGACCCTTTGATTTTCCAGTCAGTGAATAAATTTCCATATTTCAGTCACAATGAGCAAACTTCATCTGCTGAGGAAGACCAAGAGATGTGGGTGAAAACATGAAAAAAAAAACCCAAAAGTGGATTTTGAGTTAAGAACAAGCACAAAGGATTTTAACTGTTTTATATTTGGTCTTAAAATGTTACTTTCAATCACCTGTTTTAGTGCTATTTGAGAGTGAGAGCAGTTATACTACTTTTGCAACCTGCAGTATAGAAGGTCCTAAAATAAAAATAAAAATAAAACAAAATACTACACAAATACTTGAAACTTGACTTATCAAAACCTATTAATCCCACACCCACATACATCCACCTCATTCAGCACTGTGACCTCGGCCTACAGACCAACAGACTCCATTCAAGAGGAAGTAAGAATTTAGTCGAGCAAATCAAAAGGCGTCAACTCAAAAATTCAAGGTATTAAATTTTAAATCAATAAAAAAATCATAATTTCTTTTTTTTTTTCTTCAGGAAGACAACTGATCAAATCCCCCTGACTTTCTGAGGAGTCAGCATGCTGAACTGTAAGTGACGTTCTGGATGTTTTGGTGTGTGATATTGTGCATCTGAGTGTGACCGAGTGGGCGTAAGACAGCTGGCCCAAAAGTCCAGAAACAGCAAAGGAGAAGAAGAATTACCCTGATTTAAACTGCGATCAGTCACACCAACTCAACACTCCCTGCACCTTTGATGTCTAAACACACAGCTTTGTTTCAGTAAAATCCTCTTTTCATCAACCTGCCAATGTTTTGAACACAGACAGACATGTGAAGGGCAGCTCGCTCTTTGTTTTAACTGTCATGGTCTTCTGAATGGGTTTTAATTAAAAGGATGCAGATAGCTCTTTATTTAAATATCAGTATCCCAAAATCCCACAATGTGACGGATTAATGTTGCATGGTTCTCAACAGTCTCAGCTGTCATATACTGTAATCTGTTTTAAGGACAAGGACGAGAGGCATGGTTTACGCGCACACACACACACACAGACGTAACTTCTGGGAATCGTTCTCTGGCAGCAGGGTGCTTTTCCAGTCAGTCATGTGACCAGCTCTGCTCAGGGATCTCCCGATGGTCATGTGACACGCTGCCCACTCTCTTCGCTTGCTCTCTTTCTTCACAGTATCCCCTCTCTCCACCCCGCTGATTTAACACTGCTGCCCACCCCGCTGCCTCGTCAGTACATTTCCCCCTCAGCCCCTCATGTCTAATGGGGTGAAATCCCCTCCTGTCCTCCCTCTAGATCCCTCCTCTCCTACTCCTCCTCCTCTTTTAGAGACTTAATCCACTGTCTGTCCCTGCTGGCTCTTTGAATTATTCAGTGACGCTCTGCTGTTCACCACAAAGAGCCATCTCTGCAACACCAAGACAGAAAGAGGGCAAATAGCAGATAGATGGTGCAGAGGCAGAATGAGATAGACAGAGTGGGAGGGTGATAGACTGATGGCAGCAGATGTCTGACTGGGAGCTTCCCAGGAAACCCCATACTCCTCTTCCTCCTCATCCTCCTCCTCCTCCTCCTCCTCCTGCGTTCTGGCAGCCTTAATCGCAAAAACCCAAGTTTATAACTAGCTGTCACGGCAGGTCAACTGGAAATAGATGGCATTCTTGGCGTTGAGTTCGACCTGATACAGAAACCAGCAGGGTGCATGCTGTGGGGAGGATCATGTGTTCCGGGCGGCCATCATGACAAAGCAAATCTGACCGCAGCCTCGTGAGCCTGAGCTGAACTGTCAGCCTGGACTGGCAATAACAGGGAAACACCTCCTCTAATGTCAACTAAGTTTTTATTCTGCTCAGAGACAGACAGACACACTGAGGATAAGTTCAGCTTTTTGTGACATAACACATATTTGCTAGATGAGATGACTGATATCAGTGTTATATCAATATGCTAATTCTGTCACAACAACGGGGGGGGTTTAGCTTAGCTTAGCATAAAGACTGACAGAAGGAGGAAACAGCTAGCTTGGCTCTACACAAAGGTAACAAAAAATCCAGGCAGATCCTTTTAAGCTCACTAACATGTTGTTTGTTTAGTTTATAATAAAATCTTTATATGAAAATGATAATAGACTCTTTTCTTTTCTTGCCAAATGTTTTTTTTTCGTCCACTTTTGGCTTCTCCAACCTTTGTCTGGCTGTTCTCATCAAAGAAATAGTCACTTAAAAAAAAAAAAAAAAAAAAGCATAAAACAACAGCTCGTCCTTCTTCACACTCAAGTTTTTTTAAACAAATGACTATGTATCTATTATTAATCGTTACAGGTGCAGTAAGAGAGAAAGCCTGGTTAGCTCTTCTCACCATATTTAAAGTCTTTGTCTAAGCACCTTCTGGCTCCAGCTACATGTTAACTGTACAATGTAACTCTCAAATTGCTCTTAACAGCAGCGCAGAACCTGCAACAGCAACTGTTGCTTTGTATTTAATAGTTTTCTTTATGATACTGATGACGCCTTCAGTCGCTTGTTAGCATCATTTGTTATCTACTGAACACAGCAGTTTCATTGCTGCAGAAGAAAACATAACTTTTTCAATGCCCGAGTAACTTTGTTCTGATCGAAACCACTGAATCATCTTTAAATGAGAACAACACAGCTCAGCTGCAATGTGTAAATGCAACAAAACTGGCAGAAAATACTCAGAAAATATTCAGTTGATACTGTGGTTCAGCAATATCTATAGACAATTAAAACCATTGAAGATTAAAGCCAAACTCCAGCCAAAGTTTTAAAAAATAACCAACTCGTTAAAGGTTCAAAGACTTAACTGATTATGCTGGCTTGATAAAACGCAATGTTCAAATGGAAACACAGCAGTGGCCATCTGGATAAAGCAAAAGAATTATCACGGGGATTATCAGGGAATTTGGGTAACTTCTTCAGTCTATTCTGCTGAAATCTGAATCCTTAACCAGGAAATATACTCTGAAAAATCCTGAAGGTGTTTTCCCCACATAACCCTTTATCAGACCCCGCCATGATCAGTGTCAGTGAAGGCGGTGAGGACTTGGAAGATTTAGTACCCCAACCTCTGGCTTCGAGAGACCATACACTTCCTTTGTGTCAGTTATGTGGTCGTCTGTGTTTGAGGGAAAACCCTGATGGTACAGTGCCATGCAAATGTTGAGGGGAAAGGGTAGAAGAAAGCCCCTCCTTGTTGCTGTGGCGCCTCACTGATCACTGAGGGGAAGAAAAGAACAGTGGCGATGCTGTGGGAGGTAATGCAATGTCAGGAACTAGAGGCTGAGGAACTCCTGACCTTTCCTCTCATCTTCACTTTCTGTCACTCAGACATCTGAACAACACTTGCTGTCGATGTGATATGAGGGAGAATGAAAACTGGTGAAATAATCAGTCAGAAAAGTGCTTACAGGAAACAGAGTGTGTTACTGTATTTGATTTCTATGAAAATGCATGTGTGTGTGTGAGAGACAGAGAGTGAAAGAGAAATTAAAACAGAGGGAAAGGGGCAAAAAGAAACACAAAGAGAAACACTGTTAGATGAGTTCAATGACTGAGAAACTTTGAGTGTTATATCAGAGGGAAAAGTTATTCAGATGCCGCAAACGTTGCTTTTTCTTTATATATGACTGCATGTGGTAAAACCATATAGTGCTGCAGTGTGATATAAGTGGATGAGATAGTGTTTATGGTAATAACCCAGACTGGGGCTATTTCTGTACTGTCTGTAAACCTGCGTGTGAATGCATGTGTGTATAAGCGTGTGTGTGTGTGTGTGTGTGTGTGTGTGTGTGTGTGTGTGTGTGTGTGTGTGACACAGACCATGCAGAGTCAGTCAATCTGTCATTAGACTTTCGGGGATTCCTGTTTAGTCCCTCAGTGAAAGTCTGGGGGCTCATTGCAGGGAGCAGGCAGGGCTGCTGGGGGGCTCAATCAGCCGCCCGTGATGATGTGTCCAATTCCTGCTGTTTATAGTTTGAGTCCAGGCTTCTTTTCTCCTCTTTCATCTGTCCGTCAGCCTCTCTTGTTATTGAGAGCACATAAACCATACCTTCAGCTCCACCAAATATGCGGCCACTTTACAGTCTGTTTGGAGTTTGTTTTACCGCTGTTTTCCATGTCTGTCATAACTCGTCTTGTAAAACAAACCCATATCAGTCTGTGTTGTTGTTGCCAAAACATCAAGGGGTTGTAATTCTTTAATGATGTATCTCTTCAGCATACATTGTTTACAGCATGTTATGGAGGCCCATTTGTTCCAAAATAAGATCCTTTAAGTCACTGTAATGAGAACCTCTCTTGAAACAATGAGTTAGTTTCTCAAAAATTTGAGAAAATTTCTCAAAATAATGGGAAACTCTCGCAATGATTTAGTTTCTCAAAATCATGACCTATTATTTCAAAATAATGAGAAACTTTCTCAAAAGAATAACTCAGTAACTTAAAAAAAAAAACTTGATACTTTAAAATTATGGCTCGGTCTCTTTTGCAAGATTTTCTCAAAATAATGACTTTAATAAATAAACAAAAGTTTCTGATTATTTTGAGACACTGAGTCATTCTTTTGGGAAAGTTTCTCATTATAATGACTTAAGGGATCATTTTTATCCTGTCACATGGGCGTTTATGTGCTTCTACAGTATATCCTTTTCCTTTGATTTGTTTATGTCCTGTCTCCTGTTTCCCCCATGAATTTAAAAAGATATGCATACTGGCCAGTTTATGTGACTTTCATTTCAAACAACCCCTGACTCACATGATGTAAATTTAGCAGCAGCAGCATGATCTGTCTACTCTCCTAACTGTATCTGCTTTACACTCAGGCAAGAAGCATTAAAACAAGCATCCCTCTTGGATAGTTTGTGTCCTGCGTCATTTTTATTTGCACCTCTGCTTCTTTTTGCGTCGGCCAGAAAAACACATGATAACAAATAAAATGATTGTGTATGTCTGTGTAGATGAGTGCAGTCTGATATTATCAAATCATCAGACCGAATGATAATATCAAGTATAGAGCTTTTCCCTTTCAATCAACCACAAAAAACTATGAAAAAAAAGCAGCTTGTAAGCTACAATACAAAAGCTACTTTTATTTGTTTGTCTGCATACTAAGGGTTAACACTCTAAGCATAAAAAAATCAGGCATTATTAAAATATGCCAGATAAAATGTTTTTAAATATACTTTCTTATTTATGATTTTGCCATTGCATAATTTTTTTGCAATGTGATTCATCTAACTTGTGGGTCACCCCAGGCTATAAGTGGGAGTGTGCATCCCTCCCTCTTTATCAATCTCATGATCTAAATACACAGTCCAAAGTCCAATACAAAAACAAAGGAGATGAATCTGAAACAGTACAGTATGTTTCCAAGTCAATTTGATGCAATTCAGCTGCAAAATGAAGTTTTTACTTTCAAATTTTTTATTATAAAAGAGCTCTTCATTCAAGAGCAGCTGGGACCAATGTGCTTTTAAAGTAGCATTAAATGCTAATGCTAGCATTACTTGCCTTGTGTTTATTGCTCCTCTCTTTTTACTGTCAGGCACATGTTGCCTTCTTAAATTAGTAGCAGGGTTTCTGATGCCACCAACATATTTTGTAATACCACTGTGCATTTTTCTGACTGCTGATGCATTGTGAACATTTGAGGTAGCATTGTGCACACTGGTCCAACATAGCAATTTCTAAATTTCCAAGTTTCACAAGTAGATCAATATAGCCAAAAATTTCAAAATATGTATCAGCTAATCTTTGGCTAAGAGTTGACCTACGACTGGATTTCTTCCTATGTCCTCAGAAAGGACAACCTTATTAGAGCCTCTCTAAAAAAGGTGCACGTCTTAGTTTACATGTGGTAAACAGACTCTAATCACAACCATCATCTGCTGTTCTCCAGCCACATCCTTTACCCTGCACTTTGTTCCCATATGCAAACATCTGTTTTTCATCTTAATCTGTTCTTTATCTCCTTTGCAGATGCTTTGACCTCCACCAACACAACCTTACCCTTTCCTACGTTGAGCTCTGCCTTCCTCTGTCTGAATGCTAAAATTTCAGATACACATGTTGTGCATCTACAGTCCTCAAGACCTTGAGAGACCGCAGAGAGGTCAAAGGTGAAACAGCTACTCCTGATCCTCACAACCTGACACTCCAGAAACATGACAGCTGAGACCAGAGCGAGTGCGTTTGTGCCTGTATGTATGTGGGTGTTTATGTGTGCAATTTGACACCCCTGAATAAATAAACTGCAGTATGCTCTGTGGAGAAATTGTTTATTTTAAATAGAGGTTCAATGGTTTGTGAGTATGTGTGTGAAAATGTGTGTGTGAGATTGTGTCTCCCCCCCGCAGCATTCATGTGATTGTGCATGTGAACCCAACAAAAAAGACCAGACAAACAAACTGCTAAATAAGCGACAATTTGACAGGAGCAGGGGTGTTTTTTTTCTCTGAGGAGATTGCAACTTCTTTACATTCCCCTCCACGCTATGTGTGTTTCTGTCAATCTGTCAGTTTGATACACACACATACATATACAGAGAAACAGAGAAGTCACGCATACACATACATTCACCCACACAAAGAAGCCCTGCTGTCAATCATGGCTCAGTAAGAGGCAGGAAACAGACAGGCTATTCTGTCCCTTGGCACGAGGCCCTAAAACTGTGGCCTGGCTGTTGCAGAGAGAGCACTGTGTGTCACACGCTACAGATACAGGCTACCCTCTGTCACACACAAATAACCTCTCTCTCTCTCTCGTGCATCTCTCCATTTCTTTCTGAAACAAAACCCAGCGTTCACATCTGTATGCAGGCTCATATGCACAGCACCCATTCACACACATTACACAGAAATAATCTGGAAAACCTGGTCTGAGATAAACAAAGCGGGCAATCCATCCCCCATTCTGACAGCTGGTCTGCATGGATGATCTAGTTCGCCGGGCCCGTTCACCCCACCTGTTTCCCTGTGTGTGCATTGACCAGGGTTTACTTATGTGTGTATTAGAGTGTGTGTGCAACTGAATAACACTCATATGCAATTGTTGCTGTAACATATTGCTATACAAACTTCCACTTTTGTGGGGAGGCTCTGAATGAAAAATACAAGGCACATATACATAAATGGGAGCCTGATGTTCTCTTTGAGTTCCCAGAGAACCCTGCCCTTTTTTTGAAAAAATATAATCAATATTTAGCATCAGAGACATACTTCATGAATTTTATAAGACTTTCATTTGAACATGATTTTAAAAATGGTGACAGGTGATTGGTGTTGACAGTGCCTTTAACTGTTGACGGCACAACCTCAGCGCTACCTTTAAAATTTCAAATAATTCTAATAGGATTGACTGTCTACATACTTTTGCCGTATAATAAATCTTAAGGCTTTTCCCGCTCTCTCCTTTCACTCTCACTGTTTTTTTCCTTACTCTGCTCCAATTCCTTCTTTCACATTGACCATGAAGTGTGCATCAGTTGAGGTCATTCTGGTTGTATTTCTGGATCGGTGGTGCTCTGGCGGGTGAGCAGAGTGGCTCATTCAGATGTTACGTCACATGCAAAAACACACACTGACACATACAAACCTACAAACAGAAACATGCATGTGTGTGGATGCACAAGCACACTGGAAAACTCATCTTAAGGTAATACAAGGGTTTTTTTTAGAAGGACAAACTACTCAACTGTTCATGCAGACAAGCACACAAGAGGAGGCAATGGCTCCTCCCATAAAAAAAGATTTAAAAAAAGATATATCAAAATTTATCCTCTCCAATATTTTGATTATCTGTCTTCAAATGAATCCAAAGACTACAGGAAAGCTATTTTTTTTATCCCACACAGGTTTACCGCAGATAAAACACAATATGTTTAGATGGCTGCATAATATGCATGCTAAATATATACTTTTTTTAAAATTTTGCTTCTGACATACAGATTTGGTCTCATGTTTGTCAGTAAAAGAGGCTGGAGGATTACAGCTCCACCATCTAGCACCATGTAGCAGAGTTAAGAGTGATTTTCATAGAAATTTACTTAAATGTATTGAAAATGTGCTCACTGTGGATTGGACAAAATGCATTTTTAGTTAGCTTTATTAGCCAGCTGTCTAAGCTAACATTTGTTAGCTGTTCCTATATGACGACCAGTGGGTTTCTATGTTTTTAAGGTGTATTTTTGTTCATATGTACATTTATAACCATTTATGAATTAAATGTGCCTGATGAGAGGATGTGGCAACAAGTCGTCCCTGCAGATTTCTGTGTCAGTGTGACAAACCAATGGGATTCCACACAACACAACACAAACTGAAAAAGAGTTACACTGATTACAGAGGATCCTCTCTCTGTTTGCCTTTCCAACCCATGCTAGGTTTTTGGTTGTCTGGGGGTCACTTTTTCATCCACATTTCATAATCAAACAGGGAAGCTACAGTGGCAAGACTGGCACTGACCTTCAGGCCAAGTCCTCCAACTCAAAATTAAACCATAATGAGGCTTTTTCCTCCAAAGATTTTTCTGCAGTCTCTCTCCAAATGTCCGCAGGAAATGGAATTTTCTGAAAAGATCAAAACAAGTCGAGAGTTGTAAATGGTTTGAGTTTCCGACAAAGACAATGTGCCAGATTCCAGTGCCTTAAGGGACAGAACGATATCACAATGAATCCTCTGTCTGCCTAAGACATGTGCACACGCCCACTTGTTTGCACACACACCCACACCCACACACACGCGCACACACCCACACACACACATGCACATGCACACATACATATATATCCTTACCAATCCACACAGATTCACACATGGCCACACACAACACACTCAATGTTTACTAACAGGAGATCCTAAGAAACGGTACGGTATTCCAGTGGTTTTCCAATGGAATCTTTTGCATACCTGTGTGTCAGGGCTTAGTGTGGTGCATGCCTCTGCATATCCTTCACTCCTGGTCTGAGTGTCTGTGTGTGTGTGTGTGTGTGTGTGTGTGTGAGAGAGAGAGAGAGAGAGAGAGAGACAGGCCGTGGAGCCTTTAGGCAGCCTTACATTCAA
>JAPZDV010000021.1:21501405-21518185 GCA_029814665.1 Acanthurus lineatus | reverse complement strand
GTATCTGACACGGCCTCGTGTGATAATCATGATGACTTTCACAGCCAACCAATCAGTAAAAATAAGGTGCCTAAGATTTGACCCCTGCAAATCCACCCCAACCCCCACACCCATCACCTCACACACTCACTCTCCCTAATACCAACCTCACCCGAAAGGGATTTGTTTATAGAAGTAAACTCCACTTGCGGACCAAATAGCTTGTTTGTAGATAACACTTGTTTACTCAGCCAAATGAACGGGAGAGACGGCGTAACTCAAGGCACTCGTGTTGTTGACATGTTGCTAATGGCTTGTTGTTCACAGTGGTGGTCTTCATCTCAGGGCCACAAACAAACACACAGAGCCAATGTCTTAAGACGATGAACTAATTAGGGCAGTGTCTCATGTCTGGGTGAGCACCCAAGGGTCAGTCACAATATAATTGGGCCTTGTTCACACTTGGCATTAAATGCATCTTGGGTCACATGATCAGTTAAATGCTGCCATGAACACTGCCAAAATGCAGCCTGGGATTCTCTGACATTTTTGAAGGAAATCCGTCTACATACTCGAGGTGTTGTGGTGGCCTGGTGGTTAAGACCAGTTTGACTTCCTGTCACCTCTTTACCATAAATCTTTGCGGGCAACAGTGCCCCAGATACCTAAAAAATGTCACTCACATAATGCATTTGGATTGCATATGAGAAAACACGTGACCATGTTCCAGTAAAAACATACAAAAAGTTTAAGTTTAAAGTTTAAGTGGATATATAGAAGACAAGAGGTAGCCACCACAATGCTCAATTTAAAATGTGTCATTTTTCTCTTCAGATGTTGCCTAACAAAGAAATGTGAGTAGGAGAGAGAAACATCTGATAACAAAAGGTCACTCAAGATACATTTAAGTAGCATCCTGCATTCTGTAAAACTGCACTTCACCTTAACTGAATTTCAGCACAATCTGATCTGGACACCAGTGCTTCTAAACATCACATTATAAAATGGAAGAGACAAATTCAGAGGCAAACACGAGAAATTAAAGCCCAAGATAACTTTGTGGCAAATCTGATAGTAATCACAGGGGGTGATATAGCAGGGGAGGGGCCTGCAGTGAAGATCTACTTCAAGATTTAAACCTGAGGGACACAAATTCCCCTTCATGTGCACATCATTCAGGTCAAAACACAGCTGGCTGAGGCAACCTTCAGGCTGTGTAAAGTGGACCTGTACCATTACATCATCATAGTGTAGGGGGGGAGGGGTGGTAAAAGTCCCCTGTCAAACAAACACAAGCATGTATACACACACAAAAACACACAACACACACACACACACTTAATGGTGACCACTTGGCTGGACCAAAACAAAGCTTTTCGGCAGGCTTTGTTCTCAGCTGAACTCATCTTTTTAAAGCGGCCCAGAGCCAAATGGTTTTAAAAAACTTTAAGGAGTTTTCTCGGAGTGGGGGCTCAGTGTTTCAAAACTTTATGTCTACACACATCAGTCATTTTCTGAAGTTTCCTCCCTGTCTTTCAGCTGACTTCAGCTTGCTCATCAGTTATATTTAAAAATAAAACAAAACAAGGGAAAAAATAAACAACTAACTGTCTAAGTTGGGAGCTCGTTTAAATGTTTTACCTATCAAGCTAACTCAGGATTGTGCATTGATTACATTTGCAGGTGCTCTTTAAGGCTAAACAAATCCATTAAGACTGTTTCCCCCCTCCTTAACTGATTTTCATATAGTGCGCATTATTATCTTTAACTGAAACTTCTAGATGTTTACTTGCTTATCCTCTCCTGCCCCCAGTGGGAATCAAACCCTTATATCCGGCCACCAGAAGCACTGAACTGTACAGAACAAACGGAAAGCTGTTTCTTTCCCTGCAGTTGCAGCCAACTGTTTACCAACTCGTCGGGCCACTGGGCATGCTGTCGCAATCCTCTTCACAATCCCAAAGGTGTGACAACTTTACTCCTGGCAGACCTGTGTGTGTGTGTGTGTGTGTGTGTGTGTGTGTGGGCTGAAGCTGCTGTGATCTGCTGTCAGAGGTTATAATTAACACTCAGTTATATCAACCACACACACACACACACACAGAGTAACCAAACTACAATTATTTGACCAGATTAAAGTATTAATGTTCCTTTTTAATCGCAGATCTTCGGTTATTTTTTGTGGCTAAATGCTGTTAGCATCCAAACTAGCGTTAGCTGTCACTCAGCACACACGGTGAAATGAGCCAACACACTGATGAGCTGATAACTTTACTTTGTTTTATACTTTGTTTTATACTTTGTTTTATACTTTATTTTATACTTTGTCCAATCAAACCTGCCACATGATGTTAGCTAACATTAGCTAACATGCTACATGACGGTTCATGTCAGATGCTAACGGCTGTTTCAGTTACAGAAAACAAAGTGAAGCTGCTGATGAGCTTCATTTGCTTGATGTTTGATGTTGTGATGATGAAACACATCTGCAGCAGCACAGCGACTCGCTTCATGTGAGGAAACGCTAACATGAGCTGAGGATCTTCAGCTGAAGCTTCATGTGCTGAGACGGTTTCTGTTGTTTCTGTGTTTCTGTTGTTTCTGAGCGAAGCTGCTGCTGATCAGATCTGCTCGTGGTTCTTCATGAAAGGAAAGTCTCTGTGAGCTTTTCATCCACTTCCTGTTTACTTTTCCCTCTGACGGAGCTTCAGTCCGTCCTGTCCACATTTTCTCTGACGAACAAACGAGCCAACGCAGGAAATTAAAGAGCAGATAAGAAGCATGCGAACACACACAAACACACATTTAAACACACACACGCCGGCTGATTTCCGTCCGCATGCGTCTGCGAGTCTCACACTCCTCAGTGATGACAGAGGCAAACACACACACAGGTGGGCAGGTGTTGTCCAGGTAACAGCAGGTGTGATGGCGACGCAGGTCAGAGGTCGAACACACTCAGTTTCACAGCTGAAGGAAGATTATTGACGAGAAGTTTAAATGTAAAACCTCATTTGACGCCAACGAGCTTTAAATCATTACAGGAGTCTGAAATTTGAAGGAGAGCAAATTATTTTCAAGGAAAAATCATCAAGTTTGTTACGATCGAATCATCTGCAGAAGTTTTTCTTGATTTACTCGTGTTGGTCTTTAAAAATGACAAAAATATTTTTAAAAATTCCTCTCAGTTTCCTTTTTCAGCGTCTGATCTTTTGTCGACCGACAGTCCAAAGTGAAGATCGTTTGCTTCGATCAGCGTGTTGAGACGAAAAAAAAGAAAATATTACCTCTGAAGGACTTCATTGGTAAAAGTTTGGACACTTTGCTTAAAAAATTATAGATAAAAAAAACAGCTGTGGATCAATTTTCTGATTTATTGACCTCAAGTTGTTTCATCCTGTTCGATGAAGAAAACGAAACGTAAAAATCTGCTCCTGTTTTCTTCTGTCTGACGTCACAGAACCATCTCAGGAGCCCGTGACTGTTTTCACATTCAAACTTTATTTGTAACACTCTAAAACACAACAGCACCTAGCAACAGAAACTGAGGGGGGGCTGAGGGGGCGGGGCTTAGCTAACCGTCAGCTGGAAGTAATCAGGTTGCTTTAACGTCTTCAGACCAGAAACTGTGAGAACCTGCAAACATCTCAACCCTTTAATGACGACTCTCACAGAAACACGACCAGGACTTCATGAACATTTACAGAAATGATCGACCAATCAATATTCAGGGAGCACATGTAAGGGGTTTCCCACGGACAGTTCCATGGTGACTCTGTCCCTTTAAGAGGCGTTTGATGTCAGTTCTGACTGTGCGACAACAGGAAGTCTGATGAAGGTAAAAAGTGTTTGGAGACGACATCACAACATGGACCTCCTCAGGTGTGTGTGTGCGTGTGTGTGTGTGTGTGTGTGTGTGTGTGTGTGTGTGTGTGTGTGTGAGTGTGTGTGTGTGTGTGTCTGGGGGTCAGGCAATCCATTAGCAAGACATCCCCTGATCTAATTGCCTCTTTCCAGTTCCCAGTTTGACAGCTCTGTAATCTACAGTTACTCACAGCACTTCACCATGGTGGGTCCGTTTGTGTATGGGTGTAGTTGAACATGTGTGCAAATGGGTTCTTGTGCATGCATACTTGTGTGTGTGCATGTGTATTGGATGGCATGACAAGTTACAGATTGACTAACACACTTGCTTTGAAAAATACATGCTAAAACTTTACAGTCATAAATCTGTGAAGTATCTGACTAGATAAAGATAACTCTGTCACAGTTTTCTCCTGAAAGCTAATTTCCCTTTTCTCAAAGAGTACTTTTACTACTACAATAGAGGCACTTATGAAGAATTTTTAAGATTTTATTTTATTAAAATATACTTTAAATTGTCCTCCACGACCTCTTTGTATCTCTGGCTCTGGTATCTCACAGCTTGTGAGAAAACATGGAAAACATGATGAATTCCAGCCACACAACCTAAAGCTGTCACCAAGTCAGGATGAAAAGTGTGTCAGTTAGAGTACACAGGTTTCCATCATGTATGAGGGTTTATGTATTTAATCTACTAAATGACACATATCTAGAGGGATATGTAAGCAAGTGTTGATATGCGTGCATAGTGTGGTGCACTTGACATACATAATGAGAGTAATGTTAATGCTTTGACATAACATATAGTGTAACATGTGTCCAACTGTAGGACTAATAGAAATTTTGACACATTCCCACATATTGGATTTAAAGCAAAAGACTGGAAAAGGAGACAGAAAGTCAGTTTTTAAGAGAGTGCTTTCATCTTTCCCACAGGCAGGCCAAAAGCCGTCTTATCTCAGAGGCTTGATCTCCTTATCTAGAGTAAACCACAGTGTCTGCACAAAGAGCTAAAATTGATGGTGCAGTCCAATTTCTCCCAGTTAAACATTAGTCCCAGGAATCCCCCTCGGTTTTTATGTGTGTGAGATTCTGTGTGTGTGTGTGCGTGTGTGTGTGCGTGTGTGTGTGGCTATCAGGAGATTTCCAAGAAGATAGCACCTATTCAGGGAAATGAACATTCCTGCAGACCAGAATGCACACATCTCTGAGAAATCATTCACATGCATGCACTTAACAACCATTAAAATAGCACTGCTAAAGCTAAGTTAGCCACATTAGCAGAGAGACTGACAGACAAAGAGGAAGAAACAATATATGAAATATATATACTGGACAGAAAAGTGGTCGGACTGTTACAGACAGCCACAAACCTTTCTTACTTCCTTTCACTCTCTCTCTCTCTTTCTCTCTCTCTCACTTTTACACACAAACACACACATACAGACACACACACTCTGTATCAGGAAGGCAGCAGACCTTTGGCTATGATAATTTGGCTACGATAAGCACCCTGGAAAACAGTTCAATCAGTAAGAGATTTCCTCTGTTGAACATACACACACACACACCTGCATGTACCAGCAAGCCTGAACTCCTCAACTCTCCACAAACACAAGCATACACACACGCACACACTCGTAACCTCACATACACTCACCTTACACTGAAACATAATCAGCAACAGATTGCCAGGGGCCAATAATTTGCATTTCTTTACTTGATTGTGAACATACATGAGTTAAACAAGATACAAAAGTACAAAAAAATCTGACACAGTAGAGTCTGTAAGTCTGTCTACAGGTTTAACCTGTCCACTTTCCCAGGACTTTCTCAAAACATTGTTTTCCAGTCTTGACAGTTAGTAGTGTGTGTGTGAAACAAACCGCCTGTGTCAGCCAGAGACTGCAGCTCTCAGTGTCTGTTTTATTTTGGCTGCATCCTAGCAACAGAGCTGTTTCTGCTTATTTCTCTCTCCACCCTCTGGCCCAAAATGCTCCGCACTGTTCTTCCACGTGTGTTAGTGTTCGTGTGTGTGTGTCACACATCTGCTTTGCATTGTGGAGGATCTCAGCGCTGGCTGCTCTCTAAGCCCCTGATTTTGTTACAGCAAGCGAGCAAGCAAGCGAGTTGAGGGGACAGAACGTAGTGAAGGTTGTGGTGGAGTGGGTGAAGAAAGAGAAAGAGAAAACAAAGGAAACAAAAAGAGATAGAGGAGGAAATAAGAATTAGATAGAAATGACGGTGCAACAATGGGAGTCAGAACATCCGTGGCACATATAGGAAGAATGTGGCTGCTTCATGAGAGAAGGGAAAAGGACGCTAAGAGGAGAGGTTTTAAAAATTATGGAGCAATAAAAGTTTTCCAGTGCTTCACATGAGCAGCTGAGGTTCCATACTTTGCCTCCAGCAGGGTTGGGTGAGCTGCAGGGCAGGGCTGGCGCATGCTGTTGACGAACCATCAATTGGTATGCTAAGGTGAGGCTAAGAAAGGACGGGAAGGGCCTGGCTGGGATGGAGATGACTTTCTGCTACCAGAAGAGGAGAGCATCAGAGAGGGAAAGCACTGAGCCGAGGAGAGGGGTCAGCGGGTTTGTTTGGCTGCACCAGGCGGCTGCTGTGTCTGCACGACTCCATCACCTTTTAATGTTTCACTCCCCCCTTGGTCTACCCTTTTATTCTCCAGCCCTTGCCTCTATATCATCTCATTCCTGCGGGCATTTCCTCATCTCGATAGCCCTCTCACATCCATGCCAGCTAATTATTGAGCTTCACTTTGTGATTATTTATTGCAGGCAGCAGAGAGAGAGAGTTGAGGCCGAGATGTGGAGAAGAGGTGAGAGAAAGAGGGAGCTCACATGAGAAATGGCTGCAGTCAGTTCTCCATTGCTGTGAAACATTTGGCAAGGCTGTGTACGGGTGTGTAAGGGTGTGTGTGTGTGTGTGTGTGTGTGTGTGTGTATGAGAGAGAGCAGTGAGTCAGTCTGGCATTAACCCAGAATATCTACTATAGGGTGCTTGAACTTTGGGGAGCTGAGGCACTGCCAAGAGAGCATTGTGTGCTCATAAAAAATATTATACAACAGCTGTGGTGTGTGTTTGCATGTGTGTTTTGTGCACTTGTATGCTAAAATGTATGTGTGTGTATATGTGTTTAAGTTAAACCATGTTGGAAACTGTGTCTACTTGAGTCTTTTCAATCAAACTAAAGTGGAGAGGGGAGCGCCAAGAGAGCACTTTAGCCTTCAGATGAAGAGTGATGAGAATAGATCCATAATTACTAGTGAATCCTCTCAGTCCACAACTTTCAGCCGAAAACCTCGATTGTGTGCATCTATGTGTGCGTGCATGTGTATGAGTGTGTGTGTGTGTGTACAAAAGTGAGTGTGTCATTCATCTGAATACCAAACTCTGAGTCACATCTAAAAACCTCCAAGGATGCTACACAAATGTCCCGTGTCCTCTATGAGAACTTACCTACAAACTGCCATTACATATACACTGACATTAACTACACACACAAACACACAAACACACACACACACTCACTCAAAACCTCAATGCCTCAAAAGCTGATGGGCTTTAGAGACAAGAAAGGCTCAGGGCTCATTATAAGTCAAAGCCTGCCCTTTTCTTTCCACCTACACATATGGCACATCAAATTGTGTAGTTAATAGAGGAGGAGAGTGAAATAACTTTTTGTAGCCATGGACGAAAACTGCAGAAAAAAATATATGCCTGATCTTGGCTTCTATAAATATCTGGCATATGTTGATGCCAACCTTTAACCTCTATTATTATTATTTTTCATATTCCACCTCAAATATCAACTTCATAACAAACTTCATATCCCTGGCATCTACCGGGTAAAACTTCTGCAACCAATTTATAGCCATTTAGCACTTAACTTTCTTCTTATGATTGACCTAATAATGTTAGCATTCTAAAAAGTAAACTAGCCAACTTTTCTCAGGCAGAAGGCACATGTAAATTGTATTTGGACAGAAAAACGCTTGTTAGTTTATGTTTTAGAAATGTGTCTCCTCTATCACTTCTGGCCTGTCTCTTCTCACTCTCACTCGGCGCTCTTCCAACTATGCCAGTTTATGATGCACCCACAGCCGGCTCATCAAAAACATAACTGCAGAGACTGTCTGCAACACAGCTTATGCAGCACCTAAAGTGTCTGAATGATAGTGCATGTCCAACTGTTACTGTCTGTCTTTTTAAAGCTCCAACTATAACTTATTTTAATGTCAGATGTGATTTGAAGACATTTCTAAATACTGCAGCTAGCAGTTTGGCTCTTTTATAGTCTCATACGCATACGCAGACTCTGGTTCATGGAGACACACGGATCCTGTTAATTTCCAGGTGGGCTGTGTGTTCAGAAGGTCTAGTTCAAGACAAAAATCTGGTCCTTGTCCCTTTCTGACCTGTGCACGCACACACACAAATACACCTAACAAACACACACACCAGCAGACTAAAGGCCTGTGGCCAGTAATATCAGAGACAGTTGGTGTTTTTGCAGCACTTAGCGGCCCAGTATTCTCTTACCACAACAACATCCAATCACCTGCCAGCTCCTGACCTCTGACCTTTGCTACAGAGCTGGGGATAGAGGGGGATAGAGTGCATACCAGCGTCGGGTAGGAGGTGGTCCACAAACATCGGAGTCGAAAGGTTTTGCTTTGCTTTCAGGCAGCGAGATCTCAACAAGGCCTGTGACCCCCCATGCAAACGCAAGTGATTAGAGACAGAGAGCGAGAGAGCAGGCTGTTAGCGCTTCATTGATACACTATATTTGGCGGGTACACAGATGACTATCTTTTCATTACATATGTGGATAGATGAACCTCCCTGAGGGACTGCCCCTCCCTTCACTCCTCCATCTCTGCATCTCACTCTACTCCTCATCATCCCATCTCAGCCCTCCTCGTCCCTTGATCTGAAGCATGCTCGACCTTTTCCGCCCATCCACCATCTCTTACCTCTCGCTTTTCTGTCTCTTCTTTCACTTTCACCTGAAACTGCTTCATCAGCTCAAATCATATATCATATCTCAAAGTAGTTCTTACACTTTTCCCTGCTTGTGGACAAAAGAGGGTTCTGCTAGATCAGGAGAGGCTGTTAAGTTATGCAAGTAACTAAGCTTAGAAACAGGTTAGCCTTTCATAATTTGTCTATCCATCAACCATTCCTCCTCCACTAAACTTTTCTTCTCTCCTTCCCCTTTAATATCTAGATTGTATCCTTGCATCTCTCTTCACTCCAGCCATTTAAAATAATAAGCTGTGGAAGATGGCCAATTTATTGGATTGAACTTCTACCGTGAACGATTACCATGAAATCAGCTTTTTTTAATTTAATTACCAATATACCCAAGGGCACACACACACGCACACACACACACACAGACTAACACTTATTGTTCAACAAACACACTGTTCTTATGTTTTATACAAGTGGTAAAGAAGCACATAAGTTAGTAGGCATGAAAATTTATCAGCCACTAAACAGTAGTGGATGATAGTGATGTGTTGATGGGAAGACATACTTTGGATTTGTGTGTGTATGCGTGTGTGTGTGTGTGTGCGTGTGTGTGTGTGTGTGTGTGTGTCTGATGGGAATCAAGCTCAGGGTCCGGAGGGAAAACCATGATTGAATTTTTCGCCATACTCATGACTCAGTGCTTTATGAGGAGCATTGCTCTTTCTCAGAACCACTAAGTGGAATGAATAAGTGTTCCTCAGTGTGTGCACGTGTGTGCATGTGTGTGTGTGTGTTTGCTGATTCTCCTACTCCTTCTCCTCCATGTGGATTCACAGTTTTTTTTAATTAGCACTGATGCTTCATCAACCATAAACACACATTTGGATACATTTCCTCCAATAAGTGTTTAGGCTAAACTCTTTACTATTTCCTGTCATATAGTGGCAGATGTAAGGATGTTGCCAACAACATTGTAAATGTGTAAGGAGTAAAAGTCGCCACTTACAATTTCCAGTCACTCAGCAAAAAAAGGCCCAACCAAAACTCTGCTATAAATTTTAAACAAATGACTGCTGGCACAGAGAGGAAAACTTTTCTCTTTGTCTGTGACTTATAAATTGCTTTTATTGTTGGTCTGTCTGAGGACTTAATGTGCTGAACTGTCCTGGGTGGGTCTGCAAATGGAACAAATAAAGATTAAAATTAAAGGAAATATATTTAATTAAAGTATGCAAGAACCCCAGCTGCTGAGCTTAAGGTTGTGATTCCTTCTTGTTTGTGAATGTTTAATCCTCTCAATTATCACTCTCTTCACTCTGTCTGCAATAAATTATTTAGTGTCAGCACAAACATCTTTCATACACTGTGAATGAGCATGAGAGAACAAGGTGAGAGAAACAAGACACACTCTCATCTTTTCAAGTTATGATGCATATGTGTGTGTGTTTTTGGGCAGTAGAGGGGGGTTTAACTGTCGCCCCACAGCAGCAGCTGTCTGTCTGACGGCCTCCCTGCCTGTTTCCATATCCCCGGCCTGGCGTGCCAAAGGGCTAACAAAGGCTAACTAGATATAAGTGAAGGATTAAGTGCCTGGACGTCACACAGAGCAGCCTGTCTGTCGTGACATGAGATGTATGTCATCACCTGGATAAGTGATGCTGTGAGGGGAAAAGCAGCATTTAAAACAACAAGAGGATAAGTTACAGAATAAAGAGGGTAACATACAATAGTAGGGCTCAAGTTCAAGCAAAGGGAAGAAAGGCAGAAGAAGAGGAAAGAAGAAGAAGGCAGGAGAAAATTAGTGTTGGGTGAGTTGTGTCTTTGTCAATCAGAAACAGGGACTGTAGCAAAGAAGGAGGACACATTTCCAGCTAATTGCGCCATTTTAAACCATTAGTTTACCCAGTTTGCTAACATGGAGAGGGCTGGATTTGTAACCTATGCTGCAGTCAGGCACCAGGGGGCTATCAAGATGTGTTGGCTCCACTTTCGAGAAGCTGTCATGCTGTCCGTTTTTATACAGCCAAAATGTGGAACCAATAAAATCTGATCAAAAATAATCCATCAGTCAGCCAGTTATATCACAGAGCAGGTAGAACATGTTATACAAGACTAAAGTGAATGGGGAAAAGTGAAGGAGAGGATGTGAGAGAAGGAATGGGAGGGAATCCCTCCTAATTGGCAGCATGGTGTCATGTCGTCAAGCTGCATGTCACACCTCTGTGCCAGAGAGTGTGGTCTGTGCGGTCAAGTTCAGCGACCTGCAGTTCAGCATTTTAACCCACTGGAGCATCGAGCTGCTGTAGCTCTGTCTGTCTGACAGTCTGTCTTTCCCTCAGCTTCATCTCACCTGTCTGTCTGACTCCTTCCTATCTTTGCTAGCTTATCTAATAGTGTCTATATGTAAAATGGGATCACCTGGGATTCTTTGATTGGGAATCATGAATGTCTGTGCTGGTCAATCAGTGCCATTAAGACATTAGGGCAATAAAATGTCAAGAAATCATAAAAAAGTCGAAGATTCATCCACAGGGGATCATGAATGGAAATAGTCAACTATATTTAAACCAATTTAGCAACAAAGCAACCCTAAACCTGCACAAAATTATCCTTTAATGCACCAGTAAGCAGTAAAATAACAACCAAATAAGCAATTTTGCTTATGCAGTTTATAGATTTAACTGATGTTCTGGTATAAATGTTAGTACAAAGGTGTGCAAGCATGCATGGGCGTTTTTCTGCACCTCCATGTGCTGGTATGTACTCTTGTTTTTCTGCATGTTCTATCAAAGTGCCAAGCAGGGACAAGCCAGGTGAACTGCAGGAAGAATTATTTATAGTTTTGTTTTTGGTATCTGACTGCTGAGTTGCTCAATATTAATAGCTGATGCTTCCCTTCGTCGCTGCGTGTGAGAGAGCAGCAGGGACATAATTATTATGTCTCAGTCAAATGTAAAATACAAATCAATAAAAAAAAAAAATCCCTCTCAGGCTCAAGTTTGTCAGTTTATCTCTCTGGTTAACTGAGTGACACGGTTATGAAACAACAGAGGTGTCAGAAATGAAATACGGGCCTGTAGACTGGCTGGTTGAAAACAGAAAAAAATGCTCTCATGTACGCAACACTTCTCAGGACTGAGTGATTTCTAGAGTGAATGTAAAAGCAGATCTAAAGACTTCCTTTTTGTTTTGGACTCTGGCTGCACGCGAGTGACAGAACACTCTCTTGTTGTCAAGTCAACACTGTCGACAGAGAAGATGTTGGACTCAAACCAGTACAGAAACTATGAAGTGCGTACATACCTGAGCCTATTTTTATGTGTGTATCAGTGTGTGTATCAGTGTGTGCAACAGTGCCTTGTGTGTTTGTCTTAAAAACAGAGGAGAACAAGAACAGCTGTCGCTCTCAGTGACAAGCAAGTGAATGTGTAGGTGGCATTGGATTTCTTTCTTTTATACCCTGTTTTTCTCTCCCGGCCTTGATGACTTTTTGCTTTTTACCACATTCTGTATAATGTCAGCCTGTTACTGCACAGTCTGGCAGCAGAGAAGAAGAGACTCCTCTGTAAATGTTTACTGTATAAGAGTTTGTTAAAGATGTGACTGGAGAATGATAAACAAAAAACATCTGGACACCGACCCAACATCTGCTGCCTTGAGGGAGGTGATGGAGCAAGCAAGGCCACATGAGAAACACTGAGGGGGGAGGAAGAGAAGAGCAAAGGAAAAACAGAGTGGAAAGAAGGAATAAGAAAAGTGCTCTGATGCTAATCTTTTGACAATGAGATAAAAATTAATTCTACAGAAATGGCTGCAGAAAATGTTCTCTCTCTTTATCTCTACCTCTCTCCATCTCTGTCTCTCTTTATCAGCACAAGAGCTCAGGAGTCCAGCACCCACGACAGGGGTGGGCCATGTTGAGGAGAAAAACAAAGCCAACGAGGAGCAGATGTTCCCAAAACACACACACAAACACACACACACTCATATAATAGATACACACTGAATAAAGTACACACATTTGGAGTAAAGTTCCTGTTCTAGAATTAAGATCACAACCACACCCCTTCTACATACACACACAATAGACACAAACACACTCACACACAAAACTGATGTAAAAAAGAGAAGTTAAGGAACACATCAGACATATAAAAGCATCCTCCCAGAAAGATAAGATATTTTGCAGAAATGTAACTATACTTCCAGTAGCTTTTTACATGCATATAGTAACCAGTAATATTTTTGTGGTGCTCCTGAAATCCCAGAGCATGTGTGCATGTGAGTATCTGATCCATAATCATCAGAGGAAACAGCTGCATGGACCTGTGTGGGTTGAAAGGGGCGGTGTTTGCAGATAACCTCTGACTTCTCAGACAGGAAGCTTGGAGAGAACCTCAGGAAGTTGCTCTCAGGACCGACACACAAAACAGAGCTTGCATGTGCAGCAGCGGGGAAAATAAACACAGCTTTCAGGTGCACAAGCACAATGACTCAAGTGTATGCATCAGCGCCTTTCCTTATTCCTTACAACATGGCACGGTGTACACGCTCAAAAAGGTGCATCAAGCTAGCATGTGCACTGGGAACATGACAAAACAAGGGCATAATAACATGGTGTGTTTTTAATATGTGCTAATGTAACACCTGAGCAGCTTTTGCAACACCATGACAAACAAAGTCATCAATCAATCACTCAACAGCCCATCAAACTATTTTCTCTGTATGTTCCCAAACTCTTGAGCAGTTCTCTATAAAACCCCCCCCTCAGGCAAGAGGAGGAGAAACTGGCACTGTGCCTCCTTCTCAGCGCCTCTGCACAGAAAGGAAGCAGCCCGAGTGGTTTCATTGTAAGTCCTTCCTGCTGCTCTTGAAGGGCAGAGCCCATGCTCCACTGAGGCCTGTCCTTGTGTTAGGGATTTGTTTACATTAAACACCTATAGCATGGCACAGTCACAGCTGAAACATGAGTATGTTGGCACAATGGCACTCTTAACTAGCACATGGCTGAAAAATGCCTCTGTGATGGTCCATTGCCCAAACAGATTAGCTTACCAGGCATTAGTTCATTCCTCACGTGTATTTTGTGGTTTATGTGCATCAAACATCAATGTTGTCATATAATCCATGAACTTTAATTTTCACAAAGTTGTAATTTCTGCCCTTGATGCAAAAGTGTAATTGTTGTGCTGCAAAATACAGCACACTCATCAACAGAAACAGTAGAGCTGTGAGGAGGCTGTACGTGACATGGAGCTCTTTCGATCTGTATATTTCGCTTTATGGCTGAAAGAGAGAAGGGACGGTGCTGTCGCTGGTTCTACACTAGTTTCACTTCTCTGCTGTGCAAAACCACACATACGAATACGTCCCCTTCACAAAACCACACTGACAAAACAAATGCACACACACACACACATACACACACTGAGGGCGGCGCACGTCAAAAGCAAACAATGGAATCCTACTCCACTATAACGTCACGCGCCCACTGCTAACCGGCATGGCACCCAGACAGATAAAGACAGCGGGGCGTTTGTGATGAGCTGAATGAAAGTGTGTGAGTGTCTCAGAGCTCCTACATCGACTGACAGTGACGTCTGTCCATTCTCTCCATCTTTCTCTCCACTTCTCCATCCCACACAGGAGAGTAGAGAAGAACACAATGGGCAGGGCATGAACACAAGTAAAGCTGACATTGAAGAAAAATATATTATAAAAAAATGGGTCAAAAAAAAGAAATAAAGAGGGACATTTAGTTCAAATACAATCATTCCCAGACCTCAGAGAATAAGACACAGCTGTGTTATCGTAGGTGTCTCTACCCGGCCCGTCAAAGACACACACACTCTGACACATATACATGCACAATGGGTAATTAGTGCCAGTTAGCCCACTCATTTATCGCTATTACGCTAAAATGACTTCCTCCGCTGCCTGATTGAATGCATGTCAGTCTGGAAACGTCATTTAGATATGTGGGCTTGACAGACTAGAAACATTTAAGCAATTAAAGTACATTTACAAATCACGTGCATTTCACTCACTGTTACTAGCTTAAATTTGCTCACAAATAAGAACTGAGAAGTCTTGACAAACATAAATGCAGCACTTTTCTCATACACCCGCAATCTCAGCCGCTCAACCACTTTACTGTCAGCTCGTCATTGTATGAATTTCATCGATTCATGTTGTGTTTTCTTTGGTTATTTTGCAATTAAATCTTCCAGGAGTGTTACGACTTATATGAATAAATAAAAGCATTCATTGTATTGTCCTTGACATGACCCATGTGCCATGGAGTTATTCAGTCACACAAAAAGAAAATAAAAAAATCAAACATTCGGGTTGCTTACCAACAGGGATCTAACAGCTACAATACAGGGCCTGAAGAACTTACATAAATATGAGCAATTTACACATAATGTGCCAAAAGAGCTCTTCTTATGGAAATTAAATAAAATATACATACGAGCATAAACATAACAAACATAACACACAAGGCCAAATCAAAACAAAACAAAATAACCCCATGCATCACTGAAGGATATAGCTGGCACCTGCAGTTTAGCATAAAGACTGGAGACAGGGTGAAACACTGGGCTCACTTTGGTACAAAAGAAAAAAAATCCTCCCCTGAAGTGCCTTTAATGCTTGTTTCTCCCAATCTTTGTGTTAAGATAAGATAACAGCCTGCTGGCTGTAGCTTCATAATTACTGTACGTACATGAGCGCGGTACAGATCTTATCATTTAGCTGTTAGGAAGAAAGCTATTAAGGGTATTTCCCAAACTGTCAAACTATTGCTCTAATGGTTCACAGTGGCAAAGTCAAATAAAGAGACAGAGGACACTGCCAATGTCCCTTTAGACCACTTGGATGCTGAAAAAATGAGAATTTTTATTTCAAAAGATTTTCAGACCCCAGTAAAGTTAAAGATGTGTGATTTGTCTGCAGAATAACCTTTGCGTGCAGAAACCAAGGAGACATCCAGGGCTGTGTAGAACCACAGAGGAATCCGTTAGCTAAGATTTACATGGTTGTTGACCTGGATTTAAAGAGAGAAACAAAAAGAGAGAAACAGAGACCTCTGGACATTCATAATTAAAACAGTCTGCTAAAATGCATGAGACCAACCAACAGACAGACAGACAGAGGAAGCAGGAGAAACGGTGCTGGAAAACAAAAAGAGAAGACAAAGCAAACAGAGGGTCAGCTTGGCCGCATGTTGACCTCAAGTAACCTGGATAAGAGGGGGCTGCAGAACAGTTTCCTTCACCACTTTCTACTGCCTGCCATCAACAGATATCTGTTATTGAGTTAAAACAGAGCTTTCATGATCTGCTATCTTAATACGACTGAAGAGTTTCCATTAATAGTATCAGTGTTATTAGTATCAGTCTTACTGTTGGTATGAGTTTAAGTATAAGTAATGTTTTTGGTCATGTTGTGTGCCATGTTTTCATTAGTATCACTGAAGTTTCCTAATTTATCATGACAAGACTATAGACAATAGACAATTTAATATAAAATTTAAATATAAATTTATAAAATAATAAAATTTAATATAATATATAGGGGCTGGGACTTTATCGTGTTAATTACGATTAATTAATTACAGAAAAAATAACCCGACAAAAAAATTAATGCGATTAATCCAAATTTATTTTTGCATGGCAAAGAGCGCAGAACATTTCTCACTGCACGAGTTCCCGTTGTAGCTCAGTCGGTAGGGCGGGCGTCCAAACCTTCGTTCTCCACGTGAGTTCGACTCCGGTTCGGATCATTTGCTGTTTTTATATAAAATTAAAATAAAAAAAAAAAAAAAGACTAGAAGTCATTCCTGGGTTTGTTGGGTGGAAAAGAACTACCGGGTGGAAATCTGGATGTGTGCACAAATTGTCCAAGAAAGAATTTGCCTATCCTCAGCTCCTCCAACCTC
>JAPZDV010000021.1:21485116-21501305 GCA_029814665.1 Acanthurus lineatus | reverse complement strand
AATTTATTTTTGTACAGCAAACAGGGACGTTTCTCATTGCACGAGTTACCGGCGTAGCTCAGTCGGTAGGGCGGAAAAACAACTACCGGGTGGAAGTCTGGATGTATGCACAAATTGTCCAAGAAAGAATTTGCCCACCTGGAGCTCTTCCAGTCTCCGCTATCACCTCAATGCCAAACATGTTGCAGCTAGCACAGACAACAAAATGACAAAAAATTTTGCTTCTCGTGTCAAATATTGATATGCGATTAATTGAGATTAGTTAATTACAAAGCCTCTAATTAGTTAGATTATTTTTTTTAATCGAGTCCAACCGCTAATAATATACCACCACATAATAATACCAAAGTATTTTTGGTAGTATGTTAACAATAAACAAGCTCACTCTCATGTCATAATATTGTGGTTTATCTAATGTATTTTTCTATTTTTATGTTGAAGTTATAATAAATCATGTTTCCATAGTCAATTATAACTCCCAGGTTGTGGGCCAAAGGAGGAGTGACTTAAAAACATCTGGGATATGTAAAGGTGTATAACCAAAGTTTTTACAGCTACTTGTAGTCTATTTGACACAGTAAAGCGTTCAAAGTGTTAGTCAAGGATACTTTATTTTGTGGTTTAACAGGTATAAATCCTGTGACCTTCCAGGGTGGCCTGTCTGATCAGACCTCACCTTTCAGACATACAAAGCAGTCTTTGGAAGTGTCTTAAGAATCCCGCAAAATCTACTGAGAGCTAATGAAGTGCACATTAATTTCCCAGAGAGGTTATTTATCAAGGCCCACATACCTAATTCAAATACACAAATATATCTGGGCCTTCTGGCCAGACCACCTGACCTTCGACGCCATAGTAATGGTCTGCCTGACAGAGCCAAAACACACAGCCTGAGCAGTCCCATGAGCCATGGGTCTGTGTTTTCTCAAACATGCACCCACACATAGAATTTTGTGTGCAGGGTTATACAAATACACACACATACAAGCAGCCTAATGCATGCACACACACACAGTCTCAGTGTGTGATAAGAGCCGTGGCCTTTAACCTTCTGAGATAGCGACGGGACTTAAAGTGTAGACAGCGTTCCAACTGCTCACTCAATCACCCGTGTGTTTGCACGTGAAACACGGACAACATGTCTATGTGCATGCACGGGAGTCAGTTTCGGCTGAGACTATTTTTCTATTCCTCTCTGACAAACCAGTCTGACTGCACACATATCCACACACATGTAGAGACACACACACACATGCAAGAGTGCTAAAGTCGAGCGGTGATTTGGGAGAGATTTCTCACGGCCAGAGTGCCCCGAGCTACACTGAGTAAATACAGATTAATGATTGGTTGAGAGGGCGGAAGTGCATTCCGTAGAGTTAGCCACTGATTGCAGCCACCTCAAACTAAAAAAGAAAAACACACACACACACACACACACACACACACACATACCACATGTTGCAAGATCCCTATCTTTTCTTTGAAAGAAAGAAATAGGTAGACATGAAGCACCTCCACTGCACACTTACTGGTCTGATGTGCATAGATAAATTACTCAGACCCACACAGGCTACTGACATTTACTGTTTTATTTGTAAAGGTCACCAACTCCTGCACAAACAGTAAAACATTAAGGGCACATTAAATAACAAGAATCTGCAACATCAGATAAAACACAGATTGCAAATCAGAAATTGTATACCAGCACTGATCTATAAAAACCCCAGATGTTAAAAAGCTTTTCTGTAAGTTCAAGCCTCCTGACAAAAGTAGGCCCAAAATCATAGTAAGAATTAAGAGAATTAAATGTGCTTCATATTATGGAGCTACATCTACCCACACACTTGTCACAATATGTTGTAAACCCCTGAAGATGACTAGTACGAGACGGACCAGATGAGCTGGATGCCTCACAGAGCTCCTGGTTTCCATCAGCATGCAGACGCGCTGCAGGACTGCACACTACAACAGCTAAACTGCTGCTGCATGCAAGTGATAGCCCCGACTGTAGTTCTGAAACTGAATTGGACTTTGTGTATGTGTGTGTGTTTGCACTGTATGTGTGTGCAGGCTTGCACTTAAATCCCTAGGCGAGCACATTCCCAGGCTATGCTTGCATATCACTTGTCAGAAGTCTCAGATTTCACAGTAAAAGAATTGATATCCTTTCAGAAAACCCAGCATGAACTCAGCCAAGTCATAAATTAATCTGATGATTAACTAAGGATTCACTGATCGCTGCCTCAGACTCACAAAGCATGAACAGGAAGGAAAACTTGAAATGAAATCGAAGCGGCATATTAATGAGGGGAAGTTCGTATCTGTTACTTTAGTCTTATAGCTCACGCTGTGGTTCAGTTTTTAAGCCTTTGTAAGAGACGGTGGAGGAAGAAGTATTCACATCCTTTACTCAAGAAAAAGATACTCTGGTTAAACTTTATTTTTAAAACATAAGTAGAAGCACACATCGTGTAAAACATTTCATTCAAATGTTATGTAATTATTGTTATGGCCTTGAGATGGAGCTAAATTTAACTGCTTTGTTTGTGATACTATTATATAAGATTTAATATATTTTTTTATATAGCTTATGTTTGCATGTTTTGTATGAAAATTCTTGATTTGCACATTAACTGGTAAAAGCTGTCAAACAATTTGTATAATATTTACAATACAGAGACTGTCCTCTCAAGAACAGTGATAGCATCAGTCATTTATGCAGGTGACCCAAAACAACATGTGTTGATGTTAATGTTGTGAAGAACTCTTTTTTTTTCTATCTCCAAAGGAATTAGGAGGAGGTCAGGTGATGTTGTTATAGAGTACCAAAGTTTGTGTTAATCCAACCAGCAGTTAGCGTTGTTTTTTGGGGGGGGGGGCTGCCCATTGTTCATGATGGCCCATTATTCCAAAAATATCCCATTGGACTGAAGTCCATTTGTCCAACAGCCTGTTATTCTGAAAACAAATGAGCATTACTCTGAAGGCCAAGTGCTCCATTCTCTGCTTTTAATTGGTTAGTGTTTACTGCTTGATTAGGGTCAGGATTAGATGGTTGGTTACATATTTAGGATTTGAAAAGCATGTCAGGTTCAGAGCCATTCAGACACAAAGCAGACAAGATTGGGAAAAATACAGTGCAGGCAGAGTGTTTCTTTTTTTGAGTTCAGGCGTTCAGACCAATGGGTGTTTGTTTTCAGGATAACAAGCTGTCAGACAAATGGGCTTTCAAACCAATGGGACATTTTTATGACTATTGGGGTTTCAGAATAATAAGCCATTGGAACAATGGCGTGGCACCAGCTTTTATTTTGTTTTTTTTTCTTAAATTACAACCTTGATCATTGTACAACCTTAACCACATGTTTTCATGCTGTAACATGATGAAGAAGGTCCACCAACTTTAAAAAAAAAAAAACCCAAACCATGATCTTTCCCAAAACCTAACTGACATGGAAAAAGTTTTGGTCAAACCTTACTTTGATGTACAAGAGAATAAACATGATGAGCCTCAGTTGTCCTTACTTGAACGTTCCGTATGGTTAATTTTAAACAGAGCTCCGACATCATCTTGTTAGAGCTTGTATACATGGACACAGTTTCTTCCAAAAACACAAACTTTTGCTAGCTTTGCTTTGCACAGACACGCCATCACTGAGGAGGAAAAACAATGTGTCGCAACAAACAAATGAAACATTCCTTTATTTCCAACACATTTCTACCAATCAGTGTCAGTGCTGTCACTACAGAGGTGAAAAGTGGTGGCCATTCCAGCAGCCAACAGCTGGACAGGGCCTGCAGGGATTCCAGTTTAAGTGCACAGAGTACATACAGGACATTAATGGGGTGGTAATCTTTTAGCAGAGCACTGGGTGTGTCCATCGAGGCAGCTATAATGACAGAGCAGTTACTTCTCCTGATCTGCACTAGTGCCCAGTTACAGTGTGTTTTCCTGCTGTTAGACAGAACCTCTTGTCCCAACTTACTGTTTTCAAGTTCATTTAACCAGGAGACAAAGAGTCCATTTATCTGGAGGGAGGCAGAAAAGAGGAGGGCAGAGACAGTGAAGGGTGAAGGAGAGATAATAGAGAGAGAGAGAGAGAGAGAAAAGAGAGAAAAGAGAGAGAGGGAGGGCTGAAAGTTGGATGGAGGATTAAGGAAGGAGGAGAGAAAGACAACTTTCCAAAACAGCAAATCCTGGAATGTTGGTGGAAGGTGCCACATATTTGTTGCTCGGTTGGCGCGGCAACAGGACAAGCAACACGTTTATTAGCAAATCCCTTCAATAATACCAGAGAGACAGAGTGAGGAAACACCCAGAGCGAAAGAATAAAGACTGCAATCTGGGACAATAATACATGACTTAAAAAAAGAAATAAAAGGGGAAAGAAAAGAGTCAAAAATGATTGATTGAGAGTTTCATTGTTGACTCTGTGTTGTTATACAGAGGTACTCGTGACAGCATACAAACACACACACACACACACACACACACACACACACACACACACACATACATACACACACTTTGACAGCTACAGGTACACATGATGAGTGACTGGAGTAATGCAGAACAAACTGCTGTCACTCACCCATGCTTCCTCCCTTCAGCCTCACCCAGCCAAGCCCTGAACACACGCACACACACACACACGCACACACACACACACACACACACACACACACACACACATATTCAAACACACACACGCAAGATCGCCCATGGGTCTCAGTCATCATTATAAAGCATCTAATGATATGCACAAGGTGTTTCTAATGGGAAAACAAATGGATTACATGAGTTTTTCTTTAATAAATCTACTGTTTTAAATGACATCCACACAACTTAAAAAGAAACAAATGAATCCTTATCCAGTCCCTCAGACGAAGCGAGTACCTTCAGCTATCATTGATTTCCACCATTACTGAGCTTCAGTTTTTTTGCTGTGTTTACTGGTATTTTAACATGTCATAGGCCCTTATGAACATACATTTAAATTAAGTTTTTGTAACTTTCAAAATAAGCAACAAACCTTTCTCTTACAAATTAAAAGTTGAATTTAATAGAAACGAAACATAATGAACTCAGGGGTTTTTGCTGTGTCATTGAATTCAACCTTTACTGAGCTTCAGTTTTTTTGCTGTGTTTACTGGCATTTTAACACGTCATAGGCCCTTATGAACCTACATTTAAATTAAGTTTTTGTAACTTTCAAAATAAGCAACAACAAACCTTTTCTCTTACAAATTAAAAGTTGAATTTAATAGAAATGAAACACAATGAACTCAGGGGTTTTTGCTGTGTCACCGTTATTTGGTCTGGTATGACTGGTGGCATATGGTGACTAATGCAAGCACTTAGTTGGGCTACTGACTTAATTTTTTTTTTAAATTATTCTTCACAATGTTTAAATATTTACCATTATTCCTTAACGGTCAATAAGCTGCTGTTAAGCAAAAGTTACATCTTCTTGTTTTAAAGAAATGATTTAACTCCTGATCTGATCAATGTTTGAGGCGTTTTTAATTAAATTTAAACCTGCCACCCAATTAAAAAATATATATATATTTTCCATGGTCTTGGTACAATATAAATTGGCATCACAGTCTTCACACAACATCTAGAAAACTATCAAGCCTGAGCCTCCTCCCTGTGCAACCATAACACCACTCAGTATTGATCTGTGATCGGGTTTCATAGCTGTCTCAGAGGACGGTGGTGAGGATGATCTGTGTGTGTGTTAGTGTACATGCATGTGTGCCAAATAGAGAAAGAGAGAGAGACAGAGATAAAGAACACGAGAAAGACGAGAAAAGAGAGGAGTTTGTTTTTTACACTTGTCTCTCGTTTCATTGGAGCTGCATTCCGCAAGCTCAAGTTCACTTGATGATATTGTGTAACAAATAAAGCCGGAAATAATTTAAACAAATTATTCACAAAACGCGGGGTCACATTTTATTTTGTAAAAGCTTCTTTTTTCAACAGGCCTGTATTTTTGTTCTCTTTTTACCTCAGTAAATGAAAAAGAACAAACTTCTATTCTTCATTGTTTCGGTTTTTCTCAACCGTGGACTGAAACTGCTGCTCAACTTGAAACAATCGCTCAGTCCTGTCACCCCCCCCATCCCTCCCCTCCGTCTTCTCCCGTTACTTTTTTATCGCCTCTGTAAAAGCCAGGCTAGAATAACCAGCAAGTCCAAACACACACTGACAACCTACCAGTCGCACTTGCACGCACACACACAGACAACACAAACACACCAATGCAGCCCAAGACATTATAAAACAAAAACACACACACACATACAGACAGATCTTGTGCAGTTAGTGAGGTCCCCCAACTTGCAGAGGTAAATGGAGTGGAACAGGTTAGCATTGCTGCCATATAGTGTCCCACCTGTACAAACAGAGTGCTTGATCATGGCTAAACAGACACACTTACATACACACACATGCACACACACACCTACACACACAAATAGTCCTCCATCTGGACTGAAGCACTGGTGGGTTTTAATAGCTATCGATCATTTTCCCTGGTGACACACTCACACACTCACCTCCCTGTTACAAGCTGAACAGAGCCAGCTGAGGACTCATACAGGTCTTTGAGCACGCACACACAGACACATACACACATACACACACACACACAAACACGGGCTGCACATGTGCACACAGCCTACTATATAGTGTCAAAAAGGCCATTTACTTTGCCTGCCTTAGTGTGTGTCAGTGCTTCTGTGCGCCTTTGAATGCACATGAGTGTGTTTATGTGTGTGTGTGTGAGAGAGAGTCCTGCCATTGCTCACTCTGCCTTTCCTTTTCGATGAGGTTATTTAATTTACATAATGAGGCCCAGACCCACTCTCAGAGATTAAATTACATTGAGACAACAAATAAAAACGCATGCAGACAAGCACCTCCACAAAAATACAAATCCTGCTCTAAGTAACCCTCTAACTGAAGTCCTTCTATTGCCTTCTCTATGATAAAAAAGCATCTGTAGCCTAAAAAACAAAAGTAGAGTCAAAGAACCTGCAATGTGCCCACCCTTACCCGATGATGTCATTGTACACTTGCCCGAGTGAGTTACAGTGAGCTGAAAGGGTCAAAAAGAGGGAGAGCCAATCGATATTCCATATGATTCTTCCCAATAAATCTAAGATGTGATTAGTCTGGGTAGTTAGCGACGATTAATTGTCATAGCTAATAAAGTCTTCTGAGGCCGAGGGTGCCAGAGGGGCTGCTGGGAATCACGACTCATTTTATGGGAAAATTAATTAGAACATTGGCTGAAAAACCCTGTCAAAGACAGGCATCAAACACTTGTTCTGCACTTGGTGAAGGGCGGAACAATGAGACATCTTTCACTGTGTGTGTGCGTGTCAGTGTAATCAAACACAATGATCCAGCCTTTACACCATGTTGTAAATCTAGAGGGAAGAGAGAGGTATTTATCATTTAGCTACATCATTGTTTTCATTAAAAAATGTCTCACTGTATCTTATTAACGTGTGAAGCTGGTGTGTGTGTGTACACTTTATATCATATGGAGATAATGAATAAGAGACAGTCATTTATTAACCATTCCAATCGGCCTGTTTAGTTAACAATTACAGTTCATCTTTACTTTTAGCTATCTGCTTTCATTATTTATACTCTCATATCAGTATGTTCACAATTTGTCCATTACTTTTAGCTATTTTAACGATTTCATACAACCTTTACCTGACTATCAACTATTTATCTATTACTTTTAACTAACTGTTTAAAGTTAAAACTTTATTTCTATTTTATCACTCCCTAGTCTTTCCATGTACGCCTTGGGATACAAGTAGGCTGCTCCTGATCGGGAATCACTGATGTGGAAAACTTGCACAGCTCTGAATATTAATTCAGATACAGTGTATCTGCTTCGTGTCCTCAAAAACTGATAAATATTTAATAAACTCATTCAGTTACATTAAAGGCAGACCTGGAAACACACGCGCACACACACACACACAAATATCTTAGCTCGTGAGCTTTCTTAAAGGGCAGTCCAACACACTTAACAGTCGGGCGCTTTTTATCCTTCACATAGCAGCTGAAACAACAATAGTTCTTACAGGGTAAAACCATTGTCGGTGTGCACTGTCTCAAAGGATTCAACAGTCTGTCTCTCTGCCTCTCACCCACCCTGCAAACCTCAAGGATGATTAGTTTGAGATAAACACCAAAAGTTGATATCTTTTTATGTTTCAGTGTCTTTACACTTGTGGTTGTTGTTTGTACTGTGCAGTGCTTTTGCCGGTATGCTATTTTAACTTTGTGTGTGATACCAACGTAAACACAGTGAGCTTTCTGTGATTTTACTGAAAAGAAGTGCTGAAACAATACAATGGGCCAGCGCCTGTTTCCATCACAGGGGAAATCCTGCCGCCTGGACAGCCACTGATAGGGACGAGGGAGAGAGAAGGACAGAGGGAGGAGGAGAAGGAGGAGGAAAAGGATTTTTAAAAAAAATGCAAAGTGTGTGGGGATATCTGATGAGAACATTATGAATCCAGTCAAGAGAGAAAAACAGCGTAGAGGTGACATGAGGATGGTGGGAGTGAATAAGGTAGGAGTCAGGATTGAGTGGGAGGTTATGATAAAAACTTTTAGTAAGAAGCAGGGGGTTTTTAGAGGAAAGGCTGAAGACAACTCAGAAGGCCTAACTGTACCATCTTGGGTCAGGATGCAGCTGAACAGGACAGTACTCAAAAACATGCGTGTGAATGTTTATGTTAATTATTAATCTTGAATATAAAACACAGACACAGAGACAGAAAGGAAAAAGAAAAAAGAAGGTGAATCACCACTGCTTGTGTAATACACATTTTGATGTAACACACACAGACAAGTGAGCAAACAAAGTTACTCATTCAGCAGCTTTTGCTGATGGAATATTTGTCTGGATTAAATGTTATTATAATAGTTTCACCATTTGCAGTCTGTTTATCTTTATGTGTTGGCTTTTAACTACAGGCTCTTATTTGGGTTCATAACCAAAAAGAAAAAATACTCAAACTAGTGCCAAATCTCTTAACTAAGATGGTGATTTGGGTAATTATAATGTTTCATTAACACCAGCCTGTGGTCATTAGAAGTATGTTAGCATGCAAGTGTTAGCATTATCAGTGTTAACTTAATGGACTGTTCTTCCTTATACAGCCTCACATAGCTGTTGCCATGACTTCAGACTGTAGAGGAAGACATATTGAAGTTCTTACCATGTGGACAGCTGGAAAACATTATAATACAGCTGAAAATAAGGAAAAGACACAGCTTCTGTCACCTCTGAAGTTAAGCATAAGACATTTTATTGTTATCGATTCTGCATTCTGCGCAGATGGAAAGTGCAGAAGCAAAATGCTGTTAAGTTATCCTGCTAACTATCTATCCATCCTGTGATAGTTTCTTCGTTCCACATACTTAAACCTCCCTTCCCAAAGACCTGAGAGCCTGCAGTTAGCTCCACCAACCACAAATGATTTAATAACAACACCAAGCCTCTAGTCAGACCCACTAATCAGATGTTTTCACCAAAGCACCAGTACCAGTTTCTCTGGTGTCATTGCATCGACTACGATCAATGAAATATGGTCTGCTGCCTGACTTTGAGTGTGAATATCATTTATATGTGACAGATTGTTACAAGAATCTATACTGTTAAAAGTTAGATGTAGCCATTTTTTTGGTATTAACACATTAACAACTAGCCTCTTTCCTGAGGCCTCTGACTTTATCCTACAACATGCTGGCCATTGCTAAATAAATGCATCATGTGACTGTAAGTGACCAAATGTCCAGGCCCTGAACCAAGGCAGCAGCAGGATATCCCAACCTCATGTTGAGAGGTTCTTTATACAGTAGAGTTCCTCCATGCCAATTTTCCCATACATTCCTACACAGAAAATTGCTTTGGCAAACTATCACACTGTGGTTACCCCTTTATAACTTTACGCATGGCAACCAGGGAAGAAAAGCAGACCCAATCCATTCAGTCCTCCATCCACCCCATATTGAAACATTTAAGGGTTCTGTATTAAACACTATTTGAAAGTATATAAAACAGAATTTACCAAGCCTTGACTTTTGCCATGGGATTTGACTCTGTAAAGTTTTAATTCAAATGAGATAATAACTTTAAATGACATCATGTGTTTTAACCTAACTTAATTTGTCTATTTAGGACAATGGATGAAGTCATACATGAGGATCCCTGCTGTCAGGTGGTGGGCACTAGACCACCTACTTATGATTCTTTCATGTGCTTTGATTCAGAAGAAAAGAAGTCATGAATAGATGAATGAGCCAAAGTGGATAAATATTTCAAAATATGCCAGTGGAACAGTGAATGTAAACAAGCAACTGCACAATTTATACTTATTCTGCTTCCTCTTATTCCTCCCTCAGAGTAGCATTAAAAAAGTATGACAAAGTAAATGAAACTGGCTAAAAAATGAAAGAATAAGACAGACTGTATAATTTTATCCATAACATTTGGAATTACAGTCATCTGTTAACGTTCATCAAAAGAAATCATGAAACAATGAATCAAAGCAAGGAGTTTCTTTTCATGCCAGTTCAGTCCAAAGACAGCTTGAGCACCTTCAGACTCACCTTAACATTTACCTTGTGTGCATGACCATAAAGTAAAGCAATCTTTACCAAGCCATTTAAATAAATGAAAAAACTTGCACTAGATCATTTAAGACAACCAACTAAGGATCAGATTATATCCGACTTTATTGATCGCCATAGTTTGACATATACAACAGTACATAAAGACAGCATTAGCAGCCATAAAAAGTCAGACTGTGGTGGTGTTTTATGGTTCAGTTCATCCTCCTTCGGTGCCTCTCTGAGCCAGCCAGCGCCAGGGGACTGATTTACTTGTCACACAAGGGGGACATATTTAGATGTGGTGCGCTGGAGATAGTAGGCAGTAAAGCTGGCAGGGCAGAAGATGACCCAGACAGTAGGAGTTTGTAAGACTAGAGGGGAACACGTAAGACGCACTGGTTAACCTCCTGCCATTAAACCTGCTGTGATTTCTGACCAAGGGCCAGGGGACAATGGACTGCACTACACTAATTACACACCCTGACATGGATAATAGGAAATGTACTTGGTCTTTATGAGGATGAACAGACGTCTGTAGATCTATCTTTAACACTTTGCAGTTGCAGCAAAAAAAAAAGGGTCTTAAATGTAGCTTCTCAGATGTGTGGTCCATGCAGGGGTAAAAGCGATAAAAGGTCTTAATTAATCTGTATATTAATGACTAAAGGGAAGAAAAGACTTGTAGGTACCAAAGTAAATGACTCATTAAGATCCACTTGGCTTTATGCTCCAGATAAATAACAGAGCTTTAATGCATGTCTTACATATGTAAATATGTCTATGTTTATATTAACCTGCCCAGGTGTCAAATTTTGACTCACTCAGCATGCACAGTGCAGTCAAAACTGAATGTGGTAAGTAATTTGTGTATGTGTGCTACATAGGACAATTTGTAGGAGGACCACCAACCAGAGACCACCATGATATCCCAGACTGAGAAGCAAAAGAAGACTTTCCACCAAGAGTGCACGCACACACGGAAAATATCTAATTTGTTTTCACATAACAGTTTTCAGTCACTTTTTCCAATTTATTATTTTTTTTAACTCAAAAATTTCTCAAGTTCTAACCCACAGAAATCAGAGCTCGGATTTAGTGGCAATGTAGATTTTTGGCAAAGACTAAAATACTGTAGAATAGATGGACTAGATCATACAAAAGTACAATATACAACAGTAATTTGTGGATGTAATTTAATAATGATCATGTCATATCGTATGATATCCCTGTGCTAAAGCTGTTTAAAAGTGAATAAACATGATTTGCAAATAAAATAAACTAGTAATTTTAAGTCATTTTCTTTAACTGCAAAAACAAGGGAATTCTGATTTAAGAGAAACTTGAATAAAACCTTAAAGGCAAAACAGAATTAAATTTCAGAGGGTATTTTTGACTATTCTATCATACTATAGCCAATAAAAACTTGAAAAATGCTGAGTAGAAAAACTATTGAATTTTGTTCAAGTCCGTTAAATGCTCCACAAAAAAAGTTGTTTTGTCACGGATTAAGCAATAATTAAGTTTAAGGCTTGCTAATATGTTATATGGCCGTGATCAAGACCGATAATTTTATAAATATTTAGTGAGAGAGAGATGTCTTATACTTTAACCATGTGGGTAAATAGCTTATAAGGGACTTTATAATTTTGCTCATTAAATTAACAGGCAATTAGAAACCTCTGTAACACTTTAAATGGCCTCCTGGAGGTTAAATCAAAGATCTTTGGGTACAAAAAGTTCATGTATAAAAAATTGCACAATAAACAGAAAAAAAGAAAGAAAACAGTTATATAGTCACGCTATTTAACCACAAAATCTTCGTTGAGAAGGGAGAACAGTTGTCCTGAACGCTGGCTGTCCCGCCACTGACAGCGAAGCGGGTAACCAGATATTCAAAAACAATACGTCATCCCAGAATGCACCGCGTTTACGCTCTCCTTACAGCATTACCTCATCCCACAATCCACCGCGAGATTAAGAATCTTCTGGGTGGTCGTCAAGGCAACGCGCCTTATCTGAAGGCCGGGCCCCGCCTCGCGACACGACCTCCAGCCAATGGGAGAGCCCCGTCATGACATCATGGCTATTTTTAGAGAGGCAGCGGCAGCAGAAAAGGTTTGCCTCCACGCTGTACTGCTCAGAGTATATACACAGCCAGAAAGAGGAAGCACCACAGACAGTGCTGGTGCCCGAAGAGAAAACTTAGAGTCACTCGGTGCTTTTTCATTTACGGACTTAATACAAGTCTGGATACTTTGTCAACAGCCTTGTGAACCTTTATAACTCGGCACTGAACAATCGACCATCGCTGGCTGAAAGAAGTAAGTTCTGATTCCTGTGTCAAGAGAGTGCGCAAAGTTTGGAAGTTTTTACGCACAGAGAGGACGTTTGGAAACCAGTGGGTTTTTTTCTTTTTTCCTCAACTGATAAACCAGGAAGAAGAGAAAGGGGGGACGAAAAGTTGTTTTGTTTAAGACTTTATAGTATATTGTTTTCGGTTTCTCTTCTATGTATACCAAGATGGAAACTACTTTCTATGACGATTCACTCAACGCTTTCTCCCAGCACGACAACAGCGGCTACGGGTACAGCAACACCAAAGCGCTGAAACACAACATGACACTGAACCTCTCCGACCCGACGGGCACTCTGAAACCTCACCTCCGGGCCAAAGCCGGCGAAATCCTCACCTCTCCCGACGTGGGCTTGCTGAAGCTGGCCTCCCCGGAGCTTGAGCGGCTCATCATTCAGTCCAGTAACGGACTCATCACCACCACGCCGACCCCGACCCAGTTCCTGTGCCCCAAGAATGTCACCGACGAGCAGGAGGGCTTCGCGGAGGGGTTTGTCAGAGCCCTGGCCGAGCTCCACCACCAGCACATGCCGGGTACACCTAACGCGAGTGTCACCTCAGCTCCCCAGACCAGTGTCAACAATGCCCTGCCACCTGTGTCATCTGTTGCCGGTGCCACCGTTTACAACAACAACGCTGCCATGCGCTCCGACTCACCGGTGTATGAGGATTTGAACACTTTCAACCCGGCAATCAGCACCGTCTCGGCACCGAATTACACCACTTCAGCCCCGACAATGTCCTTCCCTGCTGCCCCGCCTCAGCTTCCTATCTACGGGCAGCCATCCTCCGCCCAGCTCCCCCGGCTCACGGCGCTCAAAGAGGAGCCCCAAACCGTTCCTGAGATGCCGGGGGAGACCCCTCCTCTCTCCCCAATAGACATGGAGAGTCAGGAGCGCATCAAGGCCGAGAGAAAGCGAATGAGGAACCGCATCGCTGCCTCAAAATGCCGGAAGAGGAAGCTGGAGAGGATCTCCAGGCTGGAGGAAAAAGTGAAGACCCTCAAATCTCAAAACTCGGAACTTGCGTCCACCGCCAACATGCTGCGAGAGCAGGTGGCCCAGCTAAAGCAGAAGGTTATGAACCACGTCAACAGCGGGTGCCAGCTCATGTTAACGCAGCAACTTCAGACCTTCTGAGATGGTGTCAGCGGCGGCAGAGAGAGAGAAAAGACTGTAGTTGAACGAAACGGACGCTTCCTGTGATAGTGAGTGGCTGTATCTCCCGAAATCGTGACGGGATTCGGGATGATGTGGCGCGACACTGGCAGGACCGCGGGCCGCGCCAAAGTTCCTGAGTGCCACGCGCTCCCCTCTTGGCGCGTCCCAGAAAGAGACTCGGGACACTGACAGTAGCCATGAACCAGAGCGGGCATGGCAACAAGCAGGATACCTTTCTGTCTCTGTTTCGTGCTGTTTGACAGAACTGGACAGGACTGAAGTTTTCTTGATTTATACCCAGTTCTGCATGGACCTTATCATGACCATCAAAGGATAAATTCAGTATTAGAGGATTTAAGAACCTGCAATAGAGACTTTTCTTGCTGTAGCCATAATGGCCTCAAACTTGGGCGTGTTGGCCAACTCTGAATGGCTGAAAAGTTGTAACTAAAGCTGCCTGACTTCTGAGTTACAGTACAATGTACTTTTTTCTTAATTGTAAGAAATTAAGTTAGAAAAGCTTCAAGATTTACTTGTTTTTTTCTAAAGTTGTTTAATGGGGTTTCACTCATTGTTATATGTATATAAGACTTACTTGGAGTACTTATGTTTACCATTTGTAATAAAAATACCGTATCATTTTTTATGTTTTGTTTTCTGAGCACTTCAGAAACTAATCAATATTTAAGAAAATAAACCAGATAAAATGAAGCAACCTTGTCTCTGTGTTTTTCTAAGTGTGTGACAGAAAAAAGTGGGTGTGCCATGTCAGAAGCTCAAACAATAAAACATGTTGCAACATGTTGCAAGAGCTGCTAGTCCCAGTACCTCAGAGGTAAATTCCATTAGTGCTAGAATTGATCCAGGCTAAGTGATTGTGTTTCAGCTGGCAGGCCAGGCCCACTTACTACTGATGAGGGTTCTGCAAATTGAGGTTGTAGAGTTTGAGATATCCACTTTGCGTCTTAGCCCAGACAGACTTGCCAATGAATATGAATATAAAAATCTTCTGTTGTTTCCAGCTTTTAACACTATACGACACTGTAAGTACAACTCTGTGTAGCCTTGTTACTACAACAATGTCACAGAATTACAACAGGTAGAAATAAGCAATGTATTTCAACTGAACACATCTACGTTATCACAGATTTGACACGTAACAGGAAAATCACAGGCCATCCTACTTCTGATTGCACCATTCAGTTATTCAACATGACTTCCTGTCAAGTTGTGAATAAAGCAACATCCAGCATGTTGAAACAAAATCAAAGTCTTAGGTCCTCTATTTTAAATGAATAGATGGAGATTGGCTTCTTATTGGCTACATTAATTCTTATTAACTATATGAAATGTTAAAGCAAGAATGTTGCTTTTTGGGAGAGTAAATTTTGGATACATGTGTCCTATCAATATACAGTCATCATATAGTGTGTTTTTTTTGTAAGTATATTGTAAAAAATGGTTGAAAGGAACAAACCAAAGGCATATCCCAACACCAAAATTCACGAAACACGACAGGGGCCTTATTGACTTGCCAAATTCAGAAGCTGGCACAAGAGAAACAATTACAGCTTTTGAAACTTTTTAATGCTGACAGACCCATCACAGTGTTTTAATTTATGAACATCTAAGAGAAAGTTTATAAATATAAAGTCAAACACTTCATAAATACATGTCATGTAACGTTATGAAGCTATAAACCAATTGGGGCTTTGTGAAAGTGAGAAAACTTCACTTACAGTAAATATCCCCTTCCTGCATAGACAATAATCACAGCAGGTGAATGTGACGGGACAGTACAGATATGACACAAAGGGGGTGAAGTACTGTGTCATGAACACTCTTCAGGCCTCCACTGCGTCCTGCCTAGAAAAGAACACTAGAGGGCGACACAGACTGACTTAGAGATGAAGTGTCCATGTCTTGAAGTGTTCATGTTTGCACTGTAGCCTTACTTATAAGTTTCTACTTTGTGTTTAAATGATCACACACATGTCATGATTGATAAGTGAAGTATCAAAG
>JAPZDV010000021.1:21471481-21484584 GCA_029814665.1 Acanthurus lineatus | reverse complement strand
ATCGGTAGATATTTAACATGGTAAATTTGTCAGTGTGCACGTTTACTTTATAATTCCTCCATTAAAGTCAAATAATGGAGGTCAAAGTCAAATATTTAATTTTAATTGAAATATATATTCTTTATATTTTTTTGATTTCACTAACTTGGGGCCGTATGACATCATCCCTGAGAGCGGAATCCTGACCTACCATATAAGGAGAGGGAACGCTCGGAAGATCTACGTCATGACGTTGGAGGCGTGTATTACGGGAAGTGAATCGGTTCTAATCTCTGCATAATAAGGTACTGAGAAGTTAAGAAGGGCAAATCGATGAAAGGATTAGCCTACCACAGCAACAAGATGCACCAAACTGGATGTTAAAAGTAAAATCAAATGGAAACGTCGCAATAAAAAAACATTTTTTAAAATCTGAATCAAATACGACATTCACGTATTCAATTGAGTAGCGTACAGCTTTGCAGTTGAAAAGTAAATCATAAAGTTTATAGTTACTTTACTAGAAAACTTCTATTTTATTCTAATCTAATCTTTTATTTTTAATCTAATTCTAATCACACACACACACACACACATATATATATCAATACTATATATATAAAGTAAAAGTATTGTAGATTAAACCACCCATTAGAATATATTTTTGAGCTAACTTTAACACAACCAGCTACAATATTAAAATGTAGCTAACATATTAAGGCATCAATAGTGGTAATTTAATAATTTAAGTTTTTATAACTCATTTGATTGTTTTTATTAATGGCTCAGTACTAATTTGAAGGCAGGACTTTCACTTGTCCTATATTTAAGTGCACTGACTGCATGTGGCGCATTTGACCCAAATAAACAATCCATAAATATGTTTGGCCCGTTTAGTGTAAAATGATACAAGATCATCTTTAGATAGCTTACTGAATTTTTGACACACTGCTTTGTGTTATTCAGAGATTGAACAGGATGGGGTTATCCAGGGAGTGCACCATTTTTGCACCCACACAAGATCACACAAGCACACAGACATACATGTGTGCTCTGTCTCTCTCAACCACAAAACCTTGAAACAGCTAAATTTCAAAACCTGTTATTGTCCTGTTATTGTCAGCAGTTTCCAAGTTAGAATCAATAATTAATTACAGACTTTATCAACAATGAATAATTCATGTCATTTCTACCATGCTGTGTCTAATGAAACTAATATTGTTAGTTAGTCTCATGATTTTACAAAAAGGAGGTTAATCTGTTGATCTGGTATGGGAAATGGCCTCTGTCTGTATTGCATTGCATGGGCAAGGTGTTGCACATAGCAACAAAATACAAACCAAACACACATACACACATTAGCAATGACTTACCACCTGTGAGCAGCACAGAAAATCTTTTGTTTCCCAGAGTATTTGAAATTTTTAATATACTTAAGAGGTTTGATACTCAAGCAGCATCAAACTATATCAACCCATATGCTGTGGATGTAATCCGGGCAAAGAGAGAAGATCTAGTATATAGGAACTCAATTACCGAGGACCTGCTATTTCATCTTGTCACTGAAGGGGTCATGACAGCAGCAAAGAGATCCATCATTCTGACCATCAGGACTCACAGAGAGAAAAACTGCAAGGTCGTGGACATCCTGGAGGCCAGAGGTGAAAGGGCATGTCGCAAATTCTTCCATCCATGTCTTATGCTGGCAGAACCTGACCTCTATCAGCAAATCAAGACTTATGTGGTTGATGTGAACAGGCATATACGGGACACAAGGAGACAGCTGTTTGGATATTTGTTGGAGAGAGACAAGGAGGGGATGGATGAAATCACTGATAGAACTGTTACTCAGGAGACCCATTCTGTGATTGCCACCAAAGAAACTAAGAAATCAAGCCCTGCAAAGGAAGACAGAAGCACTGTGCTGCATTTAAAATTAGAGGAGCATAAACCAGCAAAAAATAAAGTGGATATACTTATTTGCATGGTTGCTACAGAGGGGGATGTAGTACTGCTGGAGGAGCTTTTAGAAAACACAGATATTAACACTGCTAATTCCTCCAAAGAGACTATTACATGTAGCTGCTGAGTACGGTCACCCATCCATCATTGAGCTCTTGATCCATAAAGGAGCCAGACTAGACCTTCAGGATGACAGGGCTCTCACAGCTCTTCATAGAGCAGCCAGCAGGGTTCACACAAAGATAGTCAGGGCACTTGCACAGGCTGGGGCCCCCATTTACAATCTGGATCTACAAGGCAAAATGCCTGATCACCCAGCAGCTGAAAATGAGCACATGGATTCTGTTAAAATCTTGGTGAAAGAGGAGACCAGACAGTCTGAGAGCCACTCACAGGACACGTTTCTCCTCTTGGCAGCAATGGAGGATAACTGGAGGCTGGCTGAGATGCTGCTGCAGAGCGGGGCCCCTGTTGATGCCAGAAACAGACACAAACACACTGCTCTGTTTTATGCTGTTTCCAGGAACAATGAAAAAACAAAAACCGTCCTTTTAAAGGGTGGGGCTAAAATTGACAATGATATTATAAATGAACCTGTTAAGCTCAATGAAAAATCAGTTCTCATCTACTGCAAAGTGAGTCCTTACATCAAAGACTAAGCTTCTTATGGTGTTATCTTCTCATGTTATACAAGTTGAACTTTGTTTTTGAGATGCCAATTGCACATAAATAATGCATGAAGCTGCAAACTTACAGGGTAACACTCATTGTTTAAACCCTAGATAATCCCAAAGGAGCTCTGAGAGAGGATGCACTGGGCGCTGCTCTCTTCTCAGTTAAACAGAACCAAGATGGAGTGGTAAATGCTCTCATACACAGTGGAGCAAATGTAAACATGTCTGACAAACAAGGCTACACTCCTCTCCTATTGTCAGCTGAGCCTGAGCCCACTGAAGTCTTCAGGTAAGTATCAATAGACAGCAATGCTATTTGCACCCAGTTCAATTCATCCACTACAACCTCATCTTTTGTTTTGTCTTTTGTTTTTCAAATTATATACATACTGTCCATTACTTTAGTTACATCTTTTTACAGACTTCTGTATGTATGTCTGCATATATCCATAGTTCACTTTGTTAAATATAATAAGAGCACTGATAATGAGAAGAAAACTGCCCTCCACCTGGCTGCCATGGTGGGCAAAGTTGATGCTGTAACTTCACTGTTGTCTCACAAGGCAAAGGGAGGGGCTAAAGACATGGATGGTTCCACTCCTCTTCATTATTCAGCAGCTGAAGGGCATGCAAGTGTGGTTTCAGCTCTTCTACAGTTACTCAATGGCAAGGGGATGGATGAAAGAAATTCACGGAGGAAAACGCCACTCCACACTGCAGCTGAGAAGTGTCATAATAGTGTAGCAGTGCAGTTTCTGGAAGCTGGGGCAAACATTAACAGCACAGATCACAATAAAGGCACTCCTCTGCACTGTGCACACCAGGAGGTAGTGAAGAGTCTTGTAAAGTGGGGCCATGGTGGGCAGAGGGAACAGCGGAAGAGGGTGAGTCTGCAGGCTATCAATAATGTGAGGAAGACACCACTGCAGGTGGCAGAGAGTGGAGACACACCAGAACATCAGGACATTTCTACTTTACTCATGAGAAAGATGTTTCTTGTTAAGTAAAGAAGAAGCTTTTATCACATTACAGTTCAGTACAGCATGAATATAAATTATCTAAAAAAAATGGAGTATTCTAACTTTGTGTGATTTTTAAGACAAAATGTAAAATCTTTGAAAATCTATAATGAATTATGTAGCAAGAAAACTCCACTTTACCATGTCCCAAGTTATCCATGCTAATTAAGTGGTCTTCATCAGTGAAGCAAATAAAACCCTGTTTTTGAAAAAGAGCTTTGAGAAAGAGTAAAATGAAAAGGTTTTGTCTGTTTTACTCAGTATCACTCCAACACAGCCTGTTTTACCTAATTTTTTGTGATAATCAGCCAATATTGACCCTAAAATTTGTTTATGAACATTTTTTGTATTTGCAGAATCCAAAATAACATACTGTTCTGTAAAAACAAACAAACAAACAACAACAAAACACTCTTTACTTAATCCGAATCATGGGTGAGATTTGGTGCATCCTAATTAGATGGCCTTTGAGGATTGTGGAAATGCCTCCTGAACAACACTATATCTGCTGTTAAACAACTCCCTGGATTTTTTTTAAGTCTGGCAAATACTGTTAAGACTTAACTACAGTTTTGCCTAATAGTTAGACATTGTACGCTACACGAGGAACTCGAATTGGCAGGGCTAGGCATCTTTCAATTTCATGTTTAATTTAATGTTTAAATTGCATCAAGTTAATTCTGAATAAAAAACAAAAAACCAAAAAAGTTGCAAAACAGAAAAAATCTTCACCAATCAGTGGTTTTGCTAGTTAGTGCTGTTTTAAAACGTTTTGCTCTCGCGATATGTCATTGTCACATGACACAGCTACAGCGTGCTGCGTCACGTGACATTGTTTCGTATGAGCCGCGGGCTTGATTTTGTTGAGTTAAATTGGAATGGCAAGAAATGAGGAAAAACAACAAGGGAGATTAAACAGACTGTGGCTTCAGAAGGAGAAAGAGGGTAAAAGCTAGTGGCAATGCCGTGCACTGTCAACTGATTAATATTTGGTTTTATTAAAAAAAACTGCTGTACTGGTCGCTAGCTTTAGCCGTTAGCCAAAATGATACTAACTGACAGCGTTTACCGGCGTTTTCTTGAAGTCTTTTAACCCTGTTTAGTTTAAATTAAAAAGCAAGCCTTTTCTTAATGTTTCCTTAATGCCTTCATCATCCGCTCCAAGCAGTAACGTTAATAGTAAAGTAAGTAATCTCTGCTTCTTCTTTCCTCCTAACCTCTGTGTCATGCGATGTTTCTTCTAATGGTTTACTTACAGAGGGACGTCTTAAAGATGTACATGAGCGGAGACCCAAGCTGGTAATAAACGACACACTGAATTATTATTTCATCTCAATTCAGTTATACTCGGTCAAGACTAACATCCAACACTTGTCTTTACAGGCTACTCTGAACTCAGCTTCCTCTGTGAAAAAGTGGATCCCCAGCATCAAGAATGAAATAGAGTATTATTTGCAGGTTAGTAATTTCATAGTAACGAGTAAATGTATTCCAGAGGGATTGTTTCTAATGACACTGAATTCCCTCCATTTTCCTGTCTGTTTTTCTTTTTCCCCTCTTAGCAATCTCAGCTTGCTCATTACCCAGAGAGGAAGATAGCCGAGTTCCAGCTGCACATTGAGGCTTTAGAGAACGAGTACAAAAGCTTCATCTCCAAACTACGAGTTCTTGACCCCTCCTGTAAACATAAGCCATGGACTCCTCGTGCATACTGCAAAAGGAGAACAGATGCAACAGAATCTCCTAACAATGGTCAGTGTGGTATAAGTTAAGACTTATCTCCTACATGCATTAAAGCACAATTAGCGAACAACAAATATCAGCATCCTGTTTTGACTCCTTTTTTTGTCATTACAGATTTTATTTCTTTAAGCATATATAAACAGACAGTATTACTTTTAATTACAAGACATCTAAAGGCCTGTGATAAATACCTACATACAAAACAACCAAAGTAGTTATTCAACCACTACCTTTATCACTCCAAGGTCATATGTTGATGTATTGGACATTTCTGTTTGGTCTCCCAGTGGGCATAATCTCCTATGTATTCTAGTACCTTTTTCTAAAATGGATTAACCAGCTTACATTCCCAAATTGCGTGCATAAATGTTCCCGTTTCTGTCTGGCATTTCTAGCGTAGGTTATTAGCCATCAAACCCATTCTGTGAAGCTTAGAAGGGGTAAAATAAAACCTATGTATTACCCTATACTGAGTAAATTTCCCCCTAGCCTCCTTTATATATTTCCCAGTGTTTGAGAATATTTTTAGCCAGACCTCATCACTCAGGTCACACCCGAGGTCCTTCTGCCAAGTGATCCTCCTGCCAAGTGATCCTCAGGCTTTTACATATATCTTTTCGTAACCCACTAAAGATTTTGTAAAACACAGCTGCACTGTGTGCTATACGAGGTAATTTCAAAAATTCCGGCACTGGGCTCTTATCCTGATTGAATTGGCCCTTATTTATACAGTCTCTAATCTGTAAAAACTTAAAAAAACAATCTTTACTTTCCAAATTATATTTTTGTTTAAGTTCAGAAAAGAAATAAACACTCTTTCTGAATATGTTTTGACTCTTTTGAAGAATCCAAGAATATTAGCTAAAATACAGTTTAAGGTTGCAGTTTGCAGGTTGAGGACAGTGTTGGAATCACAAGTTGCTATGATTGAATATCTCAACAAAGATTTGGAAACAATTAGGAATGGGAGAGGGATAAAAGAATTATTACATTATGTCTTCACATTTTGTTTGTCTTTTACTCAGCATACCAACTTGCTTTGGAATCAAACAATACAGTACATTCTGTGCATTACATACAGTGTATTACTTATCTCAGTGTTACTGTGTGTCTCGTGACATCTTGTGCCTCTTGAAGAGTCTCTTGATCAATGCCCCTGACTATTTTTGGCTATTTCCAATAGAAAAGACATTACTCCATAACTTCAATTTGCTGTTACTGAATTTAATTTTAGTGAACTATTCCTTTAAGACTTCGGTAGCTGACCTTTCAACCCTCTGTGTATCTTCACTTTCACTTTCAGTGAAAAAACCTCGATCCTGTGAGCCACAGAACTGTAGCAGTCAGTGGAGTGAAGGTGAGAGCGACTTGGCTAGCAGTTGGACAGGATTTCACAAAACCTTAAAGAGACAGGGGCTTCTCAGCCATTCAGAGACCAGATTTCAAGCCCCATCCCCCACTAAACTGATCTCAGAAACCTCAGAGGCAGTCTGTGTTGACCAAGACCAGCCCCTCTCCTTCGACAATACAAGGCTGGCGGTGGCTACTGCTGCGTTCAGAGGACCGTCAGTTCAGCAAAGCTCCTCAGAAACACAGAGCCTAGCCAGGGTGCTGCAGCGTGGCCTTCCAAACCTTGTTAATGCTTCATTAAGCCAAACTTTTTCAACCCAGAGCAGAGACACGGAGAATGATGACAGGGCAGCAACAGGATCTGTCATTGGACAGAACAGTGCCGGCCTGGACCTCAAGTCAGACTGTGACGCTGAACAGAGGATACCTGGGAAATCATCTTGTACTAGTACAGCGGAAGAGGGGAGAGGTCATGTCCTGGGACTAGACTGTTACACTTCTTCGGATGAGGACTGTGACACATGATGTTTTTCAATCATGAAATATAAAGGTCTGCATTTTTCTGCATTTTGAGTACAATTATTTTTTATGGAGCCTCCAGTTGAAAGTTGTGATGAATCATAAGTAGTAATACTTTTACAACATTTTTGTAAATCACAAAATAACAGAATGTTGATTTTGGTGTTGTGGCAGATTTTTGTTTCATGAGGAATCCTGGCATTAAAATTTTATTGCATAGAGCCGAACTTCTGTATGGAATTAAAGTGCCAGTCGCTGTGTAAGGGAAAAGATTTCTTTGCAAGAGAGACCAGAGTAATGCCATTCATTTCAGGTTAAGAATGTGATGTAATTTTCAGGCTTAACTCCATTTGTGTAATCAGTCATCATGACCACAACTACCTCCATTGTGTAATAGGCAGAAGTGTGCATTTCGTGAGAAACTGGCAGTATTTGATTGAGAAACTTGCTGATTCAGTGATTCATTTTAGTCTTCTAGTCTCGTTGTACTAACTAGAGCAGCGGCTCTGAGCACGACCTGGTTAGACCCCAAAACCCCACCCACCCACCTCACTCATTTTGCTGCTTCTGCTCATTATGCGAGGACCGCTCTCAGCATGACACTTCTGGGAAACAGACACATCAGCTCGTCAAGTGCAGACGGGCTGTGCAGTTTATGGTTTAGTGTGACGTAGTTACCCTTTTCGTTAGAGCTTTGTATGCACGCTGCAGGGTGGGTTTTCCTTTGTCTCTGCAAGGTCCTGGAGAAATGAAACTTTAGCGACAGTGGACAGAGCCAACACCTGAGGGTGCTACATTTGTGGTATTTAAAATGCACACCAGAAAGCAAAACTAAAATAACTTCTACACGACATTCAAGACAGTTTAACTCTGGTGCAGCCCCCTCTGTCATTAGGCTGGTTATGTCTTGCACGTCCCATCTATGAGGTTGGAAAGATGAACTGCTCAAAAAACCACCAAAACCCACCTAACGGTGCCAAATAATAATGTATTTTCCTTATTAACAGCAGCAGATAAGAACTGATGATATGTGGAAACTGTTGCAACCACATGAGAACAGAGTTACTGGTCTGTATCCTTGGGAACAAACCCCACTGTGTCAGAGATACCACAACATTATTAACTTTTAACTTAGTGGGAAGATGTTGCATATTTAGCTTTCCTGTAAGCTCATATCTGAGGTATTGGTTGGGGTTAATTCTCACCTCTCTAACGTACCGCTGTCTCTCATCTACAGGCTGCTGGTAGGCATGCAGAGACGTGCATCCTTTAATGTGGCAGCAGCATCTTCCCACCAAGAATACACTCTGTGCTACTGAAACTGCTGTATCACTATTTACTAACACTGTGCCTTATAAAGCCTGATATCCACAAATTATATTATTATTAAATTATTTTAAGAATAAAACATTTTTTGATACAAAATCTGAAGATAAACATTCAGTTTCAGGACTTGTTTCAAAGTCAAAGAAGTGCAGTGACATCCATGAAAGGGAAAATATCCCCAGCAATATTTAAAAATGTGTGAGAATATAATATGAAATTCTAGGCAGGTGACTGTGTGGTTGCTCAGTTTTTCCTTTCATGGAATGTATGAAAAGGTTGCTCTCTGGTACAAAATGGTATTGGTTGGTGAGATTAGGGTCAGCTGTAACCTTAAGCTTCCTGTCTATAGAGTTTATTATATGCATAGTGCAAAGACAAAGTTAAACCTGTAAGGACTCAAACTGTGTAATAAAGCTTAAAAAGTTTGGTAGTTTTAAGTAAATGTCACGTAGCAAACAGTTATAAATACTAGGCAGCTGTGCAGCCCAGAGTAAAGGAAATGATGAATAAGTAGATAGATGGTTTAATACCCGAGTAGCGTGCACTTGTCTCTAGTCCATGATGTATGTGGGAGGTTCGTGGGTGGTGAATGTCTTGACAGCTGAAGTTTCTTTCAAGTCAGAGGTTCTCAGATAAAAAGTACACACCTCCTTTGTGCAGAGGCCACAGATGCACACACCATTCGTCTCATTCTAGCATGACCTGCACCATGAGCTGCAACCAGAGCTACCCGTTCCCACAGGTGTTTCTTGTGGATGAAGGAGGAGGTCGCCAGTACCCTGCCCAGCCTCCGAATCTTGTTCCCTGCTGGTCTTTCCCACCTGCCCAGGAGAAACTAAAGAGCCGTGAGAAGAGTCGAGGCTACATGGGAGTCAGCCCCGGTGTTGCTCTGGTCGTGTTGATGCTGTTCCTGCTTGTGTTTGCAGCCCTGGGGTTTGAAGCCTACCAGATTCATAAATTGCAGACAGAACTTAAGAGAATGAGAGAGGTAAGGAGCCACTGAATGTATTTTGAAATTAACTGAGCTGTTTTACTGAACTAATAAGCTAATAATTACTGCTGCAATGAATGGAAAAAATAGTAATCTGATTGAAAACAGGAGAAATTTGACAGCAGAGTGCTGAAAATTGGAAGTGGGTTGAGGAGTATCAAGGAATGACTCGGTGAGGAAATTATTCGTTATGGTTGCCAAAAAAGACTTATAGTTTTCGTATAGTTTTCCTTTGTAGAATTTTACCTCTTGTTTAGGCAAAGCTGCAAATAAAAAAGGTGTGACTTCTCACACTTTTGTCCGGGGTGATACAGAGGTGTATAGTGGGAGAATGGAAAAGCAAGATGGAACACAGCACTGCACAGGTTATTAATTAAGTAGCTTTTTAAAATATTTTTTACCTCGCTCTCATGCGAAGAGTTAACTCACCTCAGCTCCTCTGACATTTAAAAATGCACATCAGGGACTTAAACGTTCCACCTGTGGTCACTGGTCCAGCGAGACAGGATTTCCTCCCTCTGACTTCTGCTCTATAAGCGCTCTGTGAAGCATGAATGCACAGGGGTCTGTGTGATGTGGTTTTTTTGAGATTTCTCTCTTTCTTTTTTCTGTAGGTGAAACCAGAGTTTAATGCAGCTGAGAAGCAAATTAGTAAGTGTAACATCTCATCACACATCACAACACATCTAATCACACATGAACTGTTGCCAAAAGAAAAATGAAAAAGAAAATATTCTCAATAAAGATAAAGAAAAGGTGATGTGACCATAATCTGATGGTTGTTTCAGGTCTCTATGAGCCTGAGTTAACAAGTGAAGACAAAGACAACAGACCTGCAGCACGCGTGATAGGTAACATGATATATAAATTTTAACCTGTCCAATGTGATTCGTTTCTCTATATAAACCGAAAGAAGTGACCTTATGTCTCTTTCCTTCTAGGTCGTATTGAAAAGGTGAATTTTCCCACGACTTTGCGATGGGAGTCGCAGGCAGGCCAGGCGTTCACAACCGGAGGAGTTTCTTACCGGTTTGAGGACGGTGCTCTGCAAATCAACGAGAGCGGACTGTACCACGTTTATTCACGAGTGGAGTTGATCTTTAAGGACTGTACCCTCGCAAAATTAACTCACACGGTGTTTGTGAGGAGGGGTCCCTCAGTTGTGACCCTGATGGAGGCCCACAGAGTAGGTTACTGCTCTCAGAAGAGGGGATTTTCCTGGACCACTGAGAGTTACCTCGCTTCGGCCGTGCAGCTGCAGAAATCTGACAGAGTTTTTGTGAATGTAACCAACCCCGAATATCTTACCCATGCACATCATGCCAACTTCTTTGGTCTCTACAAGATCTAAAGAGCTGTCATAGGATTATTTTTTATTATTTTTATGTACAGTAATTTTACTCCAATGCAAGAATGTAAACTGCTCAGAATGTCTCAGGCAATCTTACTCATCACTTTACCAAAATGATTCCTATGTTGAATGTGATATTCTGGTGCTATATAATAACTGCACTGAATATATGGAATATGAAATGGTCTGCGATATTTAAGCTTAGAAAATAATATTACACATTCTTTTAATTTCCAGCTTTACAATTGGTGGTGAATTGAATCGAAGAAAAAAAAATTGTGCCTTATTTCAAAGTTGAGAGAGTCAGTCAACACTAATGCTGAGGTAGTTGTAGCATCCATATAGTATTTATTTTAGTGTGTTTCTGACACTTATGTCTAAATTTTGTGCTTATAGTGAAAAAATAGAGTGTTATATGATGGTTGTTTTAAGTAAATAAACTGATAATTTAAGCAAATTTTTGTTTGGTGACACAGGAAAGTGTTTTTATACATTTAAATCTGAAACTGTTTCATGTTTGAGCAGTCTATAGTATAATAAACTCCCACATGAGGTTTACTCATGACCACTGGAAAGTATTAAGATACAGACACCAACTCAAATTTGGTTCTAGTCCAGATGAAGATCTTGATTTCCATATATTCCACTGAGGTGAAGCAGTAGTCTAACGCAGAGGTAGATTTGTGTTTTTGGAAAAATGTACTTGAACCCTCCAAAATAGCTAAAATGTGGGTGAAAGATATTTTTTCTTGCTCATTGAAAGCTTGAAATTTTAACCTACAGTTAGCAGTGCAGTGCAGTTGCATTTTTGCATTTTTTTTTTTTTTTGGTTTAACACCCTCATTGGGCTGATCTTTTCAGTACACCACAAACATTCAATTTAGCTGAGTATGAGGAGATTTGCACGCTGGGCACAGATGAGGGGCTGCAACATGAGCTGGTGTGACGTGTGTTTCCTTCCTGTGTGAAAATCTTAAGGGTCTCGTTTGTGCGCAGGTCGATTTTTGTAAAGGAGCTCTACTTACTAGTATTCACATGATAGACCTTTAAGTTATCTTGATTTTTGTCTCAGTTGCCCCTTGTGTATCACTGTCTGAATGACCTTGTTAATCATGAACAGAAGTGTTTCTGTTGTTTGGGGCTACACACAACTCTCAAAATTGACTTTTTCACATATGCTTTTCTACTATGGTCATAAGCGATATGGTGTAGAGTTGAGTCAGTGAATCGTCTCCATTCATTTGTCTCTTACGCTACTAAGCAACACTGGACCTTCAGTACAGAACACAACGTTTCAGAAAACAAATCAATGGGTCAAAAATGTCAAATCTTTGTTCTGATTTATAAAGTCTAAACCAAGATGCAGAATTACTGAGTTGGATTTTATGTGTAGACAGATTGTAGATTTTGGGGTGTTAATCTGAAACTGAAATCCGTGGCTTAGTCTGCCATTAACAGACTTGCGGTTTAAGCTTGTTTCAGTAACTACTCTTTAGTCATCACAGAACTGGTGGTTCAAAGTGATGCCCTGCGCAAAATCTCTCTTTCTGACTGGAAAATCGACATAGTCACCAGAATAAATATTGCATGTCTCTGCAAACCACAGATATGCTGAAACTTTAAGTCTCTTAAGTTGAAACTTTTTTTTGATTTCCATATTTATGTTGTGGCAACCCTGTGGTAAAGACCTGGTTACATTATTGAACAATAATATAGAATTTTGTTGTCACAACACAGCTCTAAAATGCATTAGTGTCTCATCAAATATACTCAGTTTTGTCAGTTAAAATAGGTGGCAAACAGCCGTCACACCCTCCTCCTGCTAAGGTCAGCTTAAATACGTGTAAGGTGTTCTATGTAAAAAGTTATTGTAGGAATGTTGATATTAAATTTATGAAACGTAAACACATTTTATTTCGATGACACGTCTGAGGAAACTGTGTCCATCATGTCTCTGTCAAGCTTGTTGGAATCAGACTAATCTATGGAGATCCCTCAATTAACTCACAGGAACAATAATAGTTTTCAGAGTATCATTAAATACAATACAAATATAAGAGATCTGTGTCAGGACGAGAAGATTCTTAAAGTGAGTACCTCTCCTTAGTCGGGGTGGTTTTTGGGGGGGGGGGGGGGGGGGGGGGGGGGGGGGGGGGGGGGGGGGGGGGGGGGGGGGGGGGGGGGGGGGG
>JAPZDV010000021.1:21436092-21461966 GCA_029814665.1 Acanthurus lineatus | reverse complement strand
GAATTTAGCTTGAATGTTATTAATTCTATCAAAAAGCACTTGGAAAGTGGAAGTGGAATTGATTGAAAAAGGTACAGGAATTTTGGCAATATATCTATTTTTATTATATTACTATGGTTGATCATTGAAATTGGCATTACTGTCAAGCAGTTTAATGTATTTGTTATGTTTTCTGTAAGTGAGTCATAATTTGAAGATACAATAGTTTTGATTTCAGGAGTAATTTTAACACCTAAATAAGTAAAACCATTTTTTGCATTTGTAAACGGTTATAGTTGGTGTCAGTCCTTGACTTTTATTTAGAAATAACAGCGATGACTTAGAGAAATTTCTTTTATATCCAGAGAACTCTCCAAATTTACGCTGTTAATTTTAGAGCTAATAGTGTCAACAAAAGCCTGGTCTTATAGCCATCTCGCCTGGAATCTCCAATTAGGTGGGCTATGTACAATTTTGTCAATTTGGATTTTGAGTGATACAGCAGCATGGTCACTTATCACCATACCATTATATGGTGTGGAGGGGCGGAGACAGGCAGCAAAGGGTTGGAGCCGGAATCGATCTTGTGACCACTGCATGAAGGATGGAGCCTTCGTACATGGATCGCCCGCACTACTGACTGAGCTAAACAGGCGCAATAATGATTTTTATCAGGATTCCGTTCTGTCCAAACCAGACGATGATACTTAGTAAAATAACACTTAGTGTTACTTTACAGACAATGATACTAAGTCCCACTGTGACTGTCCCATTATGACCAGTCCACTTAGTGTCTCTGTCTTGCTGCTTGCTCCAGATTCACACTAAACAAGATTTCACAACAAAAACTGTGTTAGGAATCATTTAAGAGACAACACTAAAGCCAGAATTTCCTGAATGCAGAAATCTCCACTTAAGGACACTTGAAAGTATTTTAGCATTTAGCAATTTGTCTGACTCAGCCTTTTGGCAATGCAGCGTCTAAGTTGTGTTTGACCCGAGTCACTTACCATAATTCCAGGGTAAAACATGCTAACTCTTACCACAACCATTTCATTTGTAATTTTTCTGCGCTGTTCATTCATGTCCTACTCACTTCCTGCTTTATCTCGATCTTAATTATTCAGATTCCTCACAGTGTCACCTACCTCTTTGCATTGTCCAGCAAAATGAGCATGCTGGCTCCACCGTCATCTTGGAAACTCTCGTAGTGATGCCGGTCTGCATTCCCGATGAGATAGTCAAATATGGCTGTGTCGATGACATCCAACAGCCTCGGCCCTGCATCATACGGAGGCATTTTCTTCACAGCCTCACAGTAACTCTCATCGTACTCCCACCTGAATGATTGACAAATACAAACACCACAAAACACCCACAAATCCGTTGTAATCATTATCAGAATCAACCATATTTACGAGAAATTGTCTGTCATGCATGCATACATGTTAACCTCTGCCTTTTATATGAAAACTAAAAGAAGGCGACTGTTTTATGAGCAGGAAGTAATACCTGTGTGTCAGAGGGGGTGCTTACTTCCTTGAATACTGGTGCAATCTCTTTCAATAATCTGCTTTCATTATCTTCACTCCATCTCTACAAAATCCTCGGTGCGCTAAGCAGACACAGCCGAAACCATCATGATCTGAAGGCAAGCACTTTTCTCAATTAAATTCCATGTCAAACAAACCAACAAGGCCTCTATTTGTTATCATTTGTATCAGACTTTTACCATTTCCTCCCCAATCTAGAATTGTAAACAGGATCTAAATAGGACACATGCTTCCGTTGAATAAACCTTTAACAGCGTCTCACTCATTCCCTGTTGAACAAATGGACAAAGCCCCTATTTGTTCACATTTGTATCAGACTTTTACCATTTCCACCCCAATCTAGAATTGTAAGCAGGATCTGAATAGGACATGTGCTTCTGTTGAATAAACCTTTAACAGTGTCGGCCAGACTTCAACAATTTGAGGATCACATCAAACATGGTTTTGTAATACTACATAATTTTCTGCACTTTGAAATGCAGCTGAACCTCCTTCAAGAGGGAAAAATCTGATGACGTTTGGAGCGCTCAGTGGGGAGCATTATTAGTGATGAACAGAGCTGTATATTCACCTTTAACTCAGCAGGGGCCTCGTCCACAGTGAAGAGAGACTGAAGCAGAGTTGGAGTGAAATTCTGTCCAAATTCACTCCTCAGTTATTCTGTAAAGTCAGCGTTTGCTTCGTATTTGATGACAGATGGGTGAGCGTGAATTGTCATCATCACTGCAAATGTTCTCTGATCTTGTCTGATCAACTTTAAAGCGGCTCTGGGCTGAATATTTCACCTTGAGTCACTGTTCTCAATTCATTTTGATGACACGGTGCAGAAAAAAAGAGATCACATGAAGAGTCCACATGGCTTCAGTGAGAAAGTATTAGACTTTTGTGTTAAACAAAAACAAATGCACGTATTAACACATCCTGTGTTGTTCTACTGCAAAAACTAAACCACAAACGTCACTGATCTTCACTGACACTCCGGTGTCTGTGTTTCATGTTAGTTTTTCTGTTAGCATTTAACTGCTTCTATTGCCACCTGACTCATGTTAAATAAATAAATACTCATTAGCTATAAGAAAGCCTTGTTAAGATTGTCAAAAGGGCCGTAATTGTTGAGGTACCTCATGACTTCACCCTACTTTCATTTTAAGAGGCGACAATGCAACAGTAGATGCATCCTGATAAAGTTTTATGATACCTGTTAATTTTACAGTCCACCCTCTGTCACGTAGTCAACCCTCTGTTGTCTTTTCTCAGAATAAAGATGTGGGTGGACTCTGATTACAACCTCTGGCCTAAAATGCCATCACTGTGGAACAGCTGACACTCAGCATCAGCACAGCAACCTTTGTCATATTCCGCTGATAAACATGAACAGCAATGATTCAATCATGAGGTGGGCTTTTCTCTGATAAAGCTGCTAATTAAGCAGAGGTTCTTACTGATTTCAAACTGAACACCGACCTCGCCAGTTTCCCCTCTCTGTATGTGCGTCCCCAGGGGTGTCTGTGTTTCTGCAAAGGCCAGACGTCCGGCAGCCAGAGTGTCAACGAACCCTCCATTATCTCCCCCTCTGCACACGCTGGCTCGCTCTCACGACAGTAGTAACACTTTCCATAGAAACATGTATTATTACCTGGAAAAAGAGAGAAAGAAAATGCACCGATGAAAATTAATCCACTTGATAATCAATCAATGAATTAAATTTTATTTACAGATCACTTTCATACAATATAATGCAATTTAAAGTGCTTTACAGAAGCAACAAAAGACAAGTGACCCAGAACCCCCCCTGCACACACATTCATGCACACACATTGAAAAAATATAATAAAATAAAATAATATACGCTAAAAACTCAACGTAAGGCACAAAACATGGGCCCCTGAGAGATCATGTCATGTTATAAGGGATGCAGACATTGTAAGAGGAGGAGTATAAAGCCCTCAGCTGAGGGTTTTTTTGTTTTTGAGGAAAAAAAATGATTCTGGAGTGAACAAATGTGAACAGAAAGAGAGTGATATAACGCAAAAAACACACAAGCTACACTTACCACATCAATATATCTGCCTCACACAGATCTTCAGATTTTGAGTAGAAAAAAAAAAAAAAAACAGACACACAAAAAAGCCAACAGTAGCTCACCCCATGGACAAAAAAATAGAAATAAAAATAAATACAAGAAATGTTGTAGAATGATTCATCTTCTTTCCTCAGAATGTGAGACTCCTCAACTCTGCACTTAACCTGAAAAATATTTTTCTTGTGTGGCATCAAGAAGAGCACATTTTGTTTGTTTTTTTTTGAAAAAACTTGAGCTGTAGTTTGACAATTGAACTTTTAAACTCTTACTGACATTTCATATTTTCACAGCCATTTAATGTGAAGGAACTAGAATAAAAATAAATATTGAATACCTCACCAATTTTTTTGATTTTTAAATATTATAATTTTATTGCCTAGTTAAAAAATGACCAAGCAGTAAATAAAGTGTCCAAACCAATCAGGTTGTCCACTGGTTACTCTGTTATAAGACAAAGAAGCCCCTGACAGATTTCAGCTTACTTTAGTGAAAAGCTGATACCTACAAAAGCATCCAAGGCTGATTCATTCATAAACAGTAGACTAAAGTTGCTATGCTACTGAAACAATTTTTTTTTTTTTAATATTTTTTGGGGCTTTGTCCGCCTTTTATTAGATAGGAAAGCTGAAGAGGTGGACAGGAAAGGGGGGGGAGGTAGAGACAAGCAGCAAAGGGTCAGAGCCAGAATTGATCTGCATGACTGCTGCATGAAGGACAGAGCCTTCATACATGGATCGCCCGTGCCACCGACTGAGCTAAACAAGCCCTACTGAAACAAAAATTAAACAGCATGAGAAAAGTTTTGCATTATGCCACTAAGCAATGTGTGAAGACAGGCATTAAAAAGAGGCTGCTATGAGGACTGGAGTTAAAAACCATTCAGCACACAGCTGTCATGGATCCTGACCTGGACTTACTTTAATAGATCAAGCTTTTTTTTTAGATTATGGAGTTTTTAAAAAGTCTGACACATCTAACTGTGGAAATTTATTCCTACAGATTAACCAGGTGATATGAGCTGTATTTAAAGCTGTGTTTTAAATCTAAGCCCATACGTTGCTGTTCAAAGAGTATCTTTGCATCTGCACAATAAGTAATGAAATCAAGCCGACTAGATGACTTAAATTTACAATATGTAACATTTTCATGTTAAAATGTCTAAAAAACAATAAAATCTTTGTTGTATATTTTCTTTTGAGATTGTTTGCTAACATTATCAAAGTTTCCACAACTCAGTGAAATCAGTAGTTTTAGTCAGCGTAATGGTGCTTTTTTTGTCACCTGTCACTAAGTGTCGTGGTAAACCACTGAGATGGAAGAAGAGGTCTGCATGGTCGACTAATGTGACAAAAAATAAAACTTCAACATGAACTTGTCCATGAACATTTCCCCCTTTGACAGATAATCATCCGCAGTGTCGGTTGATCAACGATGATAAACAAATTAAAAAAAATCCCATGATCCCACGCTACTTCACTGTGTCATTGAACGAAATCATTCTTTTTTTAACACATTACAAAAAGAATATTTTTTCAAAACTATGTAGCTCTACCATTGAAAACTGTTGACAGTGATGGTCTGCGATAAAGAAACAGCTGAAATGATGCTTGTGTTGAATTTTAAAAAATCATGTTTTAATCTTACCCCAAAAAACAAATGTAGTTTTAATAGGGTGAAAGTAGAAATGTCATTGTCAGATATTAAAAAAAAAAAAAAACACCTGAGAAAAACCAGTTCAAAAGTTCTCACATGACTGGATGCAGCTGAGAGTGGTGGTCTTCTTTATTAGGTAGAACCCTTGGGAAATGAAATCTTTTTAAAAAAAAATTATCCTCTGTTGGGAACTAAATGACGCATCTGTGCTTCTATCACGGTGAAAATCGATGTCATTCTGTCAACCCTCTCGAAACCACAATTGCAAAGGCACTTACAGAGATGATTCATATCATGTTGAACAGTAACTGGCGGTAAGTGACAACTTTAAATGTAAAAAAAAAAAAAAAAAAAAAAAAAGTGAGCAGCCCGAACAGCTTTCGAATCGGTCATATGTGATATGACAAGGAGAAAAACCGCAGGTCCTCATAAGCATGACCGCATGGGCAAACAGAACAGGCGAAGCTGCAAAGATGAGCAGTAGTATCATGATGCCTGTGACCTTTTACAGCGAACGACGGATACCTGAAGCTGACATAATTTATCACAACACTGATGCGTTTGTGACACTGGTGAAACAGCGAATGCAAAGTTGTGTCAGACGTCTACACACTCATAAACAGAACGATCAGGTTTGTCAAAACCTTTGCACTTGATGATGCCAAGGACTCTAGATCTATTAATTATACTTAATAATGGATTTGAGTGTCTAAACTCAAAGTTAATAACACTTTTTCCTGACAATAATGATATGAAATAACAAGGATAATCAGGAATAATAATAAGGATGCAACTTACATATTCATTTTATTTGTCAATCATTTTTTGAATAATAATAATTTGTTTCCAGTCTTCTAAACATCAGAAAAAAAGACCATCAGAAATTCCTACTGCAAACATGCCTTTTTCTGTCCAAGTAAAAACCCAAAACTCCAAAATGTAAGATTCACTGTCAAGTAAGACAAGGAAAAACAGCAGTTTGAATTTTAAACTTCTAGATAGTTTGCTCATCTATGGATTTCTTTTATTTCTTTGCTCACAAACTCCCAATTATTTACTAATTATTTGACATTTTGCTATTTTATCTGTACTTTCAGTCTGTCATCTTGCTGCAGCAACACCAGATTTTTGCTTGTGGGATTGATTAAGGTCATATGTAATCAATTTTCATTCTAAATTGTTGCAATTCTAAATATAACTCCACTAGCAAAAACAGTCTTTGCTGTTTGATGAACAAGTGGAGAGTTATGGATCATCACTTTAAAGGGGAACTCCACCCATTTTACTCATCAAAGTCTGTTTACACATTGGTCAACCTTTGGTAAATAATATAAGTAGCACTTTGTGCAACACTTATTACACATGCTTTTGCACCACACTTTCTACATGGTCATAACAAAACTCACTGCCATATTATCAAGTTAACAACGTGCAAAAAGCAACATTTTTGAGGCCAATATTTTAGTTCAGGGGGGAACAGATTGGCTTCCGCTTTAAGATTTCTTGTCAAGGGGTGCCATTTAGCTCAGTCGGTAGAGCGGGTGTCCCATGTACGAAGGCTCTGTCCTTCATGCGGCGGTCGCGAGATCAATTCCAGCTCTGACCCTTTGCCACATGTCACCACCCCGTCTCTCTCCACCCACTTCCTGTCTACTTTCTCTCAGCCAAAAGGCCAAAATAATATAACTAAAAAAAAAAGATTTCTTGTCATTGTCCTTTTGATAACTTCCTGTCTTAGAGCAGATTAGGACAAACAAAAGCAGTTCAACCTGACATTACTTTGCCAACTTCATATGCCTGGTGAGAAGCAAGCTACCATGAAGATTACGCAGATGGTTTATGTCATTTTAAATTTCAACATCAAAAATTTATCAGGAAACTAAAGATGCATAACAATTTTCTGCACAATGGAGTGAGAGACAGTTCCAGGATAAGTAATACGAAATATTAATTCCTGACACATAAGTTGTCCAATATGTGCCCAGATCACTGACTGCTGGAGGGAATATCAACTAGTAATGATCACAAGTCTATTTATCATTTAGAATTATTTAAAGAAAAATTTCAACTATTCTTAAAACCTTTTTTTATTGAATATTTAGATAAAATTTTTGAGGGAAAAAAATTTCTTAAATGAGCTGTGCACAGAGCATTAATTCGTTCTCTGTCCATCTCTCTCTTTAACACTATTCACAGATATTCACAAGACAGAGTGTCTAAGAAGCAGCCAGAGACGAAATAACACATACACATGAACGCTGAGTGGTGCTGTTTATTTGTCCCTGATACCTGCATTAACTCCAATCTTCCAATTGCATAGCTTTACTGAAAATGGTCTAAAAGCAATCAGCTGCCAATAAAAAAAACCCTTAAAAAATCCTATGAAAATCCAAATGCAACAGAGAAGGTCTGTTCTTGTTCATATGCAAATAACTGAGCTCACAAAGAAATGAGTACAGGAAAACTAAAATGGTATAAAAGTACAATATGGTGAGGTGGTACACATTGATTCAGTTCTTTCATCATTCTGAGATGTCAAATGCTGTCATGCTCCTCTTATGAGAGACAATAATCAATCTCTGACACAGTCTTAAAGGGACACATCACCGATTTAGTGATGCAATACCATGCAGTTACTGTGACACACAAAAGACATAAAAAAAAGATAAGAAGCAGTCAAGTCAGAAACTAAATCCTATCCTTTTAATCCTTTATCCTTTACTCCAACATATGCCATAAAACGATCGATAACTTCTTATCATTAAAAAATCCTGGTGTCAAGCAAACATACTCGTCTATCAAACCGCTGTGTCTCTGATTTGTAACGCAGACTCACTGATGTAAATGTGTGGTCTCAAAAGGCAAAGCTGAGCAATTAGCAGATGACATCATCTGGGTTATTTTCTCACACTTTTATAAGCCACATAAAGAAAATACACAGCTCTTTTCACAGGTTTTCTACTTTGGACTGTTATACTGACCTTTATGGGTACATCTGCTGGAGTTCCCCTTCAACAAAGGTAGTGCCTATGTGCTTTTTTAGCTGCGATACATTTCCACACATCGAGCTAAATCCATTACAGAAATTAATTCACATAAAAGAGCATTAAAATCTATGTATCCATACCCCTCTTCTGCTGATTTATTTGTTTAGTATTGTGACATAAGCGTTTGACAAAAGCATAACCTTGGTTTGATATGATTATACTGTGTGAACTGTATGGAGCCACACCCTCACCAAACAGGACTGAGCAGGACTTAATGTATCCTGTTTTAGTATGCTGACTGAGAAAGCCATAAAAAGGAACGGTGACAAGAGGTGAGTGAAACTGAGAGATTAAAAAAAAAAAATTAGTTAAGACTGAATGAGAAAGTGAACTGATGAGTCAAAAAGGAGAAAATTATTAATACAACATCACCGCACTTTCACTCTGAGATGATTAAAAAAAAAACATATTCTTCTTACTAGAAAGTTATTTCAGAAATGTGTGACAATTCAGAAGAATCTGACCCTGCATGAGGAAGGTGCTCAGCAACTGGTCTGTGGCCACAGGTTTTATCTCTGTTCGCAGGTTGACATATCTCCCTACCACTAGAGGCGCTCTCCTGAACCCCAGGATCCTGCAGAGAGGATGGAACCAACAGGACACAACATCAAGACTTTATTATAAGGTAGCTCTGTTCCATTAACAGATCAGAGAGGAAAAATGTCAGACACTATAATAATGATGCTTACACACCTGTCCAGGTGAAAAGCAGCCACCTCTGCATTGTGTCTATCATAGCCAGCATATGGCTCGCCTTCAACCACATAGTCTCTGTTATATCTGAGAAACGGTGAAGAAAATGTAGAAAAATAAGAATCATCCTTTCAATTAAAATAAAATTGTGTAATACAATTTTTAACAAATCTGACCTCTTGGGTTTGAAGACCACTTTCTGTCCCCCATCAAGCACCAGCAGGGCTTTGAGCTGCGTGCCCTTATAGCCCACATCTGCCCGTTCTATCCTGGCAGTGCTGAGGGAGGTGAGCACAGCAGCCAGCTCCGGGGTCTCCTCAGGGTACACCTCTCTCGGGCCCACCCACTGGCTTGCTATCTCCCACGGAGACTGGAGGGTGTGAGTAAGGCGAGCTCCACGGGACAGAGAGAGGCCGGCCTCCATCTAGGGTGATAACAGCGCAGTGTGTAGTATATTGATATTTACATGGTACCATATGCTCATTAGTACTGTTCAATATGTTTTATACAAGCTATATCCAATCAGACTTGTGAATCCTTCTTTGTAAACTTCCTAATGTCAGCCCTGTTGTTTTATTTAGCCTCAAAAAAAAAGGAGAAGGGGCTAAAAATAGCCGACCAGCACCCTGACCTTGCGAAATGCTCGGAGGTCCCGTCGACTGGCTGCGGAGCCTTCGCCCCCATCCAGCAGGAAGATCTTGGCCAGGCCCAGAAGGAGAAGCACGGCACACAGCACCACCATGCGCTGTTTGAGCTTCATCTCCGCACCGACTGGCCTTGGCCCTCACCCCGACTGACGCTGTGTTTGTCCCCCGCAGCGATTCTCCCTCACCCCTGTTGCATGGCCCTTGCAACTCCCCCGTTGCCTGCCCAACCCCCTGTCCTGTCAGAAAAAAAAAAAAACTCTCCTGAAGGACCAGAGCGTTGCTGCTTTTCTCCGGGAAATACAGTGTAAGCAGTGTAAACAGTCACCTGTAGGAAGAGAAACAGATATGAGAGAAGGCTGGGAGGGAAGAGGAGGAGCAAACAGGAGCGTACGTTTCATGTCATCATTTGGAAAGGGAGGCGCTGATTAACTAGGGGATTGGGAGGGTCAATTTTGAGAAAACTTGTACTTTTAACTCTTTATTTTCTGCATTCTGGTGAAATTTATCCACAAATTTGTGCATTGTCTGCATTTATTTATGCCGAAAATGCCTTTATCTCTATAGAGAAAAATGCAAATTTAGGCCACAAGAAACAACTCAAAACATAAATTGACATTATACAGTGAGATTGTCAGGCAAGCAGTTCTAAAAATAAAAATGCTCTTCTACTTTAATGTTATTTTTTGTGTTTCCTGTTTTTCCCACTGAAATCTACACTTATGGGAGAAGAGGCAGGAAAACTAGGGAAGGGAAACTGAGAGAGAGAGAGAGAGAGGGAGATGAAAAGTGTGCTGTCAATAATATGAGGAGGGAAAACTGATTGATTTGCTGCCCCTCTCGCTCGGTTCCCCTCAGGGCAGATGATGACCCAGTACTGCAGCACAGCTGAAGCCTGTCCAGCATATGTAACTACATCAGGATGACACAGACTGGTGAGAGTAAATCTGTGTGTGCGCGCGTGTGTGTTCAGTATGCCACAGCACAAACCTTGCACTGTATGAAAATTAACAGCAAAGCTTACTTTGGCTCTAACTGTACATGCAGCTCCACTGGGTTGTGTTAAAACTGATGGACTACACATACATCAATTAAACTTCCCTGTCTGTTGAAGCTAATATAATCCCTTGCTCTCCAATACTTGATTTGGGGGGAAAGGAAGAAGTCTTTCAGTTACTGACTCTCCCTGTTACCAGTCAAGAGATGATGGACATGCCGTCCTGCCGCGGTGCAGAGGGGGGTCAGATGAGGTGCAGGACCCCGCACAGCCCTCAGCGTTGACGGGCTTAACCTTGCAAATGAGAAACCCTGGTGATATTCCTCTAATCGCCAAGCCTCAGGTTGAATTCACCTACCAGCTAAAGTTACACACATTCACAACAAAAGCTGAGACACTGAGGCCTTTACGTGTCAACTCTTCTAATCACGGCAGTAAAATTAACACAACTGCCACGTTCAGACTACATTTAACGGACTTTGTGCTGTCGTTAATATGGGTTAGCGCCAACTAAGCCCAGCGCAACGTTATCAAAGCCGTGACATAGTTTTACGACAAGCTAGTCATTAGCAAGTTAACACACTGTGAATTACAGCTCAGCTGGTTTTGATACAGCTCAGCCGAAACGGATCTGGCCACGCAGGCAACCTTTCTTTCATACAATCGGTCTTTCATGATGCTCCTGCCTTTTTTTGACACCAGTGAGAAAACGGTTGGCCGGGATTAACCGCATGAAAACACCTAAAACCTCATAATGACGGGTCTATTTAGAGGCTTTTTTGCGGCGATTATTCCTGCGTTATTTGTCGTTTTAGGTCACCGCGTCTGCAATGATGTGGTCACATCTGTCATTATAGAGCTAGCTAGCTGCTTAGCAAACCGATGCACACCTTGCTTGTGTGCGTTAGCTAAAGCAGACAAGCTAGCTAACGTTACTGTTAACACTACGTCGTATGTTGTTTTCACTGGCTGCCCACCGAGCTGACTTACCTTCTGGCCATATGCCTGTCACCGTAAACAAAGTAGCTTCCAAGTGTCTGCAAAGTCCTGCAAGATTTAAATGACAAGTAATTCACTCGTGCTGCTAAAAGTCGGGATGGTTTATTTTCTCAATCCCCCCGGTAGCTCCCTCTCCTCCGCCCTTTTCCTTCGATTTCCTTCTCTGGCCTGCCGAGTCCACTTCCGAAACACTTCCTCCTCCTGTGAGTGCTCCACCGAGCCACCGGGTGGCAGTGATGCACCACGAGTGCGTAAATATATAACTGTACACAGCGGGATTAAAATGAGATTGATACTCAACCACAGTACTTTTTGCACTTTTTTGACCAACAATCACGTCGATTTGACCTCGTCTTCTTTAGCCTGTGTGTGTCAACATTTATTGACCATCTGAGAACGTTAAAAGTGCCCCAAGACTACTTTTACTTTTTTTATTTGAAATATTACCCAAAAAAGCAAAAAAGGCCCCTCTTACATTGAATTCCATTAAAACAACTGTATTTACATTAGTTTAGATTATATATCATATTTTTTAATAACAAAATTCTAAATAAATGTAGTCTATGTGGCAAAATTGTGTAATTACATTCGATAGGGTGCACATCAGAGTGTTGGAGCTACATATGTTTTTCTCTTCCTTACTGACTCCTTACTACAAGTAAACAGACATTTCTTCATTTCGTATTACTAAAAATTCAACATCTGTTCTGTTCTGGATGAATGTGACTGTAGCCTTGCAGCCTTGTGCTTCAATGTTTCATTAAGATTAATTACTGACTGAAAAAAAGAAGCCAACACAATTACAGTAACTCAAATCAAAGTCATATCTCACTTAGTTATTTGTGTGCTGATGCAAGGATTAAAGCTTTTGGATTAAATGAGCAATACTACTAAGTAATTAAGCCAACAATGCAGGAGGCCTTCAGGCAGCTTTGCTTTGTTACACAAGCTTTCAGTTTTTCCCCTGCTGCTCTCAAAAAACTTAAATAGCAGTTTTTAAAAAAAGACTTGAAATTACATGTTTGTATTTAAATAATATTAAACCATATTATACCCTGATATGATACACACTCACTAGAACATAACCTGCCACTCATGTCGGCCTCCCATGGCCCAGATAAACATTCACAAAAACACACAATCTTCAGCAGATCAATGAGCAGGAGACTGATATGTGGAGTAAAAAAGGGCAGAGTGTTTATTGGTTCTCAGTCTTCACACCAGGCAGCGCATCACTCAGCAGTGAGGTCACAGCGCTCGCCACAGTCATGACACAGGCAGAGACAGACACACACAAACCAGGGAAAAGGTGGGAGGGGGTCAAAGGTCATCTGCCCATCCCCTGGCGACCTTCAGTGACTTGAACAAAGGTTGCTGTTGCTGTCCTTGGTAAACCGTGAACTGATGCCTGTCCGCCACGCGGGAGGCATAGATTCACATTGATTCCACTCCTCCTAAAAATCAGAGTATTAACACATATAACCACACTGGAAAAACATCCCCTGGCTGAACCCTTCATCTCAACTATCACGACCGTTAAAAAGAATGAATTCAGAAAGCAGATTCACTCAAACAAAGTCAATACAGGGCAAATTGTGCATTTGTAGACAGTATGGTCAATTTAAAGGAAACAAGATCAGTCACCACAAAAAGGGGAATTTTCAAGCATGGCATTAGGTTTTGTTGCAATAAAAAAAAAAAAATTCTCATGAATGAGGAACCCTTGACTTTTAACTTTGCCCACTTTCATCCCTAAAGCGATGATTGTGGGGTCATTATATTAGTAGTAATTTGCCTTGAGGTCCAAGAAATGAGTCAACTTAAACCACAATTACATCTCAAATTCAAATTTGTTTCCGTTATTTTGACCATACATTGTACAGAAATTAGAATAATAAAAAGAACATCATGTAAACTCATGTTACAGTGAGGAAAACCCCACAAAAAAGCGCTCAATATAATCTGGGTTTTTCTCAAAGGAAAGACTGTTAAACTTATACTGATTCAAATAGACCTGCCAAGATGGCCCCATAAAGTCTGGTTAGATTTAAAACTTGTATCTCAGGTTTCCACATTAGTTCCTTTGTCTTTTTCTCAAATCATTATCAACATCAGATGGATTGAAGGGAAATGTAATGAGGATTTTTGAGTGTCTACATTGGGTTTGTTTACATCTCAGCTCTGTTTACACCCCTTTCTTTCCAGAGTTTTTGAGGCAGCATCAATTCTTACTTCACTGCACCAATTTTAGTATATTGCAAATGACAAGAAGGTTCAGCTCATTTGAATATGTAAGTACAGAAATAAACCAACCACCGTTTGTAGATAAACACACGTAAACAATGTTCAACCCCACCTCCAAACCCCCAAATCTGTCTCACCCATTTTTCTTATTTCATCCACAACCCTCTTCATCTTTTCGGCAAACCAATCAGATTTAAAACAAAAGCAACCATCTGTAAGAGCTTCAGCTCTGGGATTCTATCACTTCAACAGTCTATGCTCCATTATGCAGTGAAAAAAAAGCTCTTTCACAGGCCACAATTGGACACAGATTGGTAAAGTTTCAACTTCATATGTGCTTGTGAGTCCTCATTGTTGTCACACTTTCAGTACACCACAAGCCGAGTCTTGGCAAGAGCTGGCGGTTGGTCACACAGAGGATTAAAGGGGGTGGTTACTCTTCAGCGGTGACAGCAGCCTCAACAGACTGCCTGTCTGGCTTCCTAACTACATTGTTTTATAAAAATAGAGAAGTATGCACAGGCACTCAAAAATATACACACATACTTAGAAACTGCCGCATTAGATATGCCTGTCTTTGGCTTCCTAATTCATTCCTCCACAGGTTCACCCACTCACTGCCACATCTCCCTCACTTAATATACAAAAGAGCTTACGTCTTTATGGGCACTAATTTGTCCTTATCTTGGTTTGTTGTTGTTATTCCAACCCAAAAAAGCAGAAATTTTGACAGTTTTGATGCATCAGTTTGATTCTATGGGCTGGATTATAGCCTGAAGGCTAAAGAGGGCCGACTGAAACACATTAGAAGGGATCCAGTGAGTACAGATATGTTCAGCTCTTCATTCATCACCAACCACCTGAAACTAACTCTGAGCTTAATATGACCCATCAAAAGGTGGGACGTTTATTTCTATATACTGGAATATGCTTCCTAAGGTTTATATAGTACAATTGAAGCATCGAGGGGACTGTGATTTTGAGCAAAAGATTGTGTAAACATACAATGTAAACAGATATTTCAAAAGGGGGATTTGACGGACATCATTGGATAAAAATTTAGCTTAATCATTCTGATTTTGTTTGTTCATTTGGATGCAATTTGCTCCCAACAAAAGAAAATTATAAGTCAATTTGTGGCACCGTGACACATCTGTGATGCAGATTTAAAAGCCCAGGTTTCTCTCACTCCAACCAGCCAGTAACTACTTCTGAATCCACTGCAGCTCATCATCAGGCAGGTTTCATCAACTTGAAGACAAACAGTGATGTTACATCACTTGGCACTAATTATAACCAAGGTGCTTTTGTTATCAGATGTAACACAGTGTGGGCCTAAAACTGAGCTAGGTTCAGGTTAATGAAATAAGGGGCGAAAAGGAATACAAAAAAAAGGAAAAGAAAATTTACATGTACATAACATATTCAAAATAACTGCTTCAAAAATGAGGAAAAAACACAAATGTAACATTCAAATGTAACAGACAAAAACTACTTTGACGTGCAATCATCTACTACATGTTAATACTGTGAACTGCACCATCTCTCCCATAAAAAAACGAAAAAAACCCAAACAAACAACACAAAACAATATAAACAAACAAGATATAAAATAGACTCTTTATGGCTCCAGATAGCTTCGAATGTCTGCTCTAGACCAGAGGCCCAAACCGTGTTGCACAACAAGAAGAAGAGGAGATAAAATCATGTTTTATGAGTTCGGCTTGCTCTCTCTCTTTTGGCTCTTTCACAGTTTAAAGTCTTTAGTGTTTAGTACATGTGAGAGTCTGGTGAACCGGGTGTTGCTTTTCTGAGAGCAGACAACACTGGAGAACACAAAGATACCCCTTTGTAAAAAGAATTACCTTTCTAAACAACCATGAGCAAGTTTTAGCTTAGATTCTGGGATTATCGTACCTATGTGGAACACAGACAAGAGTCCTGTAACTTAAGCAAACATCTGCCCTCCCACCCCCACCCCCCTACTCACCCAATGCAGTTATACAAACACGCACACATATGTACAGAACACTCAGCAAGTAAATAACAAAAGAAAGGGGTGGGGGGGTGGCTAAGTTCGGTAATAAAAACTGGACACATTCAGGAAGTGTGGGAATTGTTTCTGCTGGAATTGATTGCGAATCAGAGCCCTTACGTTTATAAGGATGCAATTAAATAGGCCTGTGTGTGTGTGTGTGTGTGTGTGTGCATTAGAGAGAGTGTGAGCGTGTGGCTCTTGTAAATAATGCTGTGACTCCAAGCCAACTCATGTGAATTAAGAGACCATCAATTGAAAGTGTGAACCGAGTAATTAAAAAAAAAGAGAAGTGTTTTCAAACCCCCCAAAGTCCAGTGGGTTAGTCCAATGTGAGTGTGCACACTGTGATTGTGCCCGGCCAATAAAAAGGCGGGAATATTGCATCCAAGCATGGCAAGGACACAAATAAAAAGTAGTTAATTCATTTGAAAAAAAAAAAACAGAGGAGAGGATTATTTCTGTCCATCCGAGGACAGTCTGTGAGAGAGGAGAGGACGCTGACTTCCTGAACAGTAAAAACCAAACACTGAGAGCAAATAGGAGACAGGAGCAGTGGTGTAGGTCCTTGTTCAGTAGTTAGTACATCAAACACACACGCACGCACGCATGCACGCACGCACGCACACACACACACACACACACACACACGGGGTACTCTGGTTAAGGCAGTGGTGGCAGGTGAGGCTGCAGTGAGGCCGGGGCTTGAATCGGAGGGTCGGCGGTCGGGGCACATGGCAGTGAAAGCTCCCATTACTGAGTCAACACTCCTCCTCCTCTTCCTCCCTCTCCTTCGCTCAGTCTCTCTCCTCACAGCTCACTCAAATGACATCAGATTGGCTGGCACCTGGGAGCAAAGCAGAGGTGTGTAAAATTTAGGGAACAGAAAACGGTCCGTGTGTGTATGAGTATGTGTGATTATGTGGCTTCATACCTGTTGCCTATTGCTCTGACAAGCAGCACTCAGATGTTTGAACCAGAGCAAAGCGTTCATCCTGTTCCCTGCCTGGTACTTGTAAGTGTTACCTAGACAACAGAGACAAACAGTGTGAGATGCAATATCCCTCGTTCCCATCTGGTTTTTTTTGTTTTTAAACGCACATGAGAGACGGTTGAAGCCTCACTTGACTTTGGCTCGCTCAGTAAAAGACAAACAAAGTCACAGTGGAAAAGTTCAGGACAGATGTGTGTGTGTGTGTGTGTGTGTGTGTGTGTATTACCAGATGTGTATTGAAGATAAAAAATGTTAGATATGAAAAGTATGTACTTAAGCTGACAGGTATTTACTGCTCTGTGAGACGTGGACAAAAATTGAATGTGTGTGTGAAGGGTTAGTGTGTGTATGGATATAAATTTGTGCAGGTGATGTCACCATTCAAACCAAACTCCAGTGACCCAGTTTACCTTTTTACTGCATCCACTTTCAGAGAGCTGACTGCTTGCTTTTATTTGTCAATTCTGGCTTTCCTTTTTTTTCCATGTGTGTGAGTGTGTGTGTGTGTGTGTGTGTGTGTGTGTGTGAACATGTATCTCACCGTGCTCGGAATCCGTCAACAAGAAGACATCAGGATGCTCAGGATCGTCTGCCATCATGGCCATTAGACCCACCACACACACGCTCTTACTGGACGTGGACTTAAACTGGACAGAGATCAGGAGACACAGAATTAATTTTCTTTTTCATAATTACTCTGAATGCTACCTCATGCTGCGTGTGTGTGTGTGTTTGTGTGTGCTCGTGCGTGCCTGTGAGTCTGCATATGCACAAGGTTCTCATTACCCTGTGAGTGACACACAGGACTGCAGTGATGTCATTGGTCTCATTATTTAATGAGTGCTACCATCTGTCTGCCCCCCCCTCCGCTGTGCCACAGCCCACCCCGTCTTCTCAACTCACATACATACACAAACACACACACTGCATCTTACATCATCCCCACACTGTCCCCTAAGTTCCATGTAATTTTACACCAAAATAAGCACATATATGCAAGTATTTTGACAGCAGATAAACCCCTTAAAATAGGTGATCAACTTCTCTACTATTGTAGAAGAAGTAAATGTCCTCTGAAAGATGTTCAAGAGCTGCTTACGTTTTTTTGGGGTTTTTTTTGGTTTTTTATAGTTATATTTTTCAGGCTTTTTATGCCTTTATTGATAGGACAGCTGAAGATTAGACAGGAGAGAGAGAGGGGGGAGTGACATACAGCACAAGGTCGGAGCCGGAGTCGAACTCGTGACCGCTGCGTGGAGGACTGAGCCTTCCATACATCGGCCACCCGCGCTACCAATTGAGCTAAATGACGGCCCCAAGAGCTGCGTATGTGAATAGAGATGGATGGATGGAATTTGTGGCTAAGATGAGTTTAAGTTACCAAAAACAGTGCAAGTCTTGATACCTTTTGTTGATACAGCTATGTTGTCATAGCATTGTGCCACAAAAGGGGGCACGTCACATTTTCATCACTGTCGATGAGATCTGGAGTCAATAAATAACTCGCAACTACTGCAGAGTCATTTGATCCAAGAATGAATGCCGGTTGCACCCTTTCCCACTAAAGACAAAAGCCAGATGTTTGTGGGGGTTTTTTCTCAAGAGTGAAAGGAATATAAATGCTCTTGTCAAACTCTTTCTTTCAAACACACACGCACAACGAGATAAACATACTCAACTTGTTTTAAAATGTGTCAAAACTACGTGAAAAATGTGTTAACTTGTCTCATCTGCATTTTACTGATGATTTCCTTTTGCATTGCATGTCAAGTAAAAACAAACAAATGTTTCGACACAAATTTATTCTGCAGTTAAACTCTTTGAGAGTGAGTTAGTAATGACTATCATGTGTCATCTCCTTATAAAACTGAGTGTGTTTTGGAGTCATTTGGTACATTAGCTCTTGATTTTATCAGCAACTGTAGTTCACATGGAAAAGGTCTCTGACCTTCAGGTGTCTAAGTGCAGTTATGTGCTATCTTTTATTGTTCTCACCCACCTCAACAAACACAGGAAAACCTCAAAAAGTTCCATCATCTGCTGTAAAAATGCATGGCATGAAAGTGCCTGCAGACTGTTAAACAGATGACGAGATGGGAAAGTGTGTGTGTGCTTGTGTGTGTATGTGATTTGACTTACATGCTTTCTCTCAGTGGCCTTCAGGGACTTGGCAGGGTAGTAGTAGAGCTGGGCTCCACAAAGAGCAACCCAGTATTTGGTCCATGACGCCACCTGGAGGCACAACAGTAAAATCCAATTAGTCATCTTCACCTCAGCCTGATTAAGTCAGTGAAATGTTATTGCACTTATGCCCTCTCAAATTTGTACAAATATAAAATTCTGTAGGAATTTTCTGTGACTCACAAACCTTTGACTGGGACAGATAAAGAGACATGATTACAAAGGCAGAGGCGGAAAGATGACCCCAAGGAGAAGAACTTAAAGTCATTGCCAGTCTGTGCTTGTTTGGATAAATGGAGAATAAAGCCTGGCTTATGCTAAAGCACTCAATGCTTCTGACGAGTGTCTCTCAACACAAATGACAAATTTTTGGCAGAAAGAAACTGTCAATATACACTTTCTTTCATGTTGCACACTGGGAGATTTTTGTTATTTTACAGACTCAAACTCAACCAGTGTGATACTAACTTCTTGGGCCTACAAAAGTGCCAAACCTGCTAATTAATACTTCTGAGGAAGAGAGATTACATTTCACTACAAGGCACAAATGTAAAAACATTTTTAGAACCTGTCACATCAAAGAATATCATGAATCACCCACATTACCTATGAGAATTTTAAGTTATTCCAACTGCATTAAGAGCCCCAGCCTTGTTTCCAGCCAGAACAGAATAGGATAATCTCAGTACAAATATAAAAATGTCATAAGAGGCACAAGGCGAACAAAAGTATCAAAAAAATGCAAGAGCAGGAAGAGAATTGCAATGAGTATAAAGAAACAGACAGAAACAGAGATGTTCAGAAGGTTAAAGAGTCTCTGAGGTCCTGCGTTCTGCAGACTGCATTTATTGCCAACATGCTCTTGTATGGCCATAGGTAGAGCACATGGATATATGCACATGCATGGTTGTATAGAATGTGTAAATAAGAAAGTGTGTGGTGTTCTCACTGTTGGCTTCTTGCCCTCCTTGAGCACAGTCTTCCGCCTCAACACCCCCTGCACTGTGACTGCTCCGGGATACAAGTGAACTGCAAGCTCCTCTGACTCCGCCGAGCTACAATAGGACAGAGATGAACATTACAACTTACATTCACAGTCATACACAGGAAAGCATGCGTGTTCTCATGCACCCACATATATGAGATCAAATCAGAGATGAACTGGTAGAAAAAAAAATGGCAGACTCAATCTGCAAAGCCACCTTAATCTCTCCTTCATGAAAATACTTTTTTTAACAGCCACTATTTTCGGTCTTTTTTTTTGCAGAAGTGAATTTCACAGATATAAATCTTAACGCTGGTATCTGCAGAAAGAGGAGCAGACACAGACAAGGTGGTGTGCAGATTGTGTTTGTCTGGAGGATCAGAGGAAGAAGCCCAGTGCAGGAGCCCAATAAAGCCTGGTGGAGAGAGAGAAAGAAAGAGACCCATCCATAACTGTAACTGAGGCTTAATATGCAACATCCATGAGAATTGGCTTTAATAACCCTAAAGAGTCTGTTCATCTCTACTTTAGGAATGAGGATGTTTCCAGTTTGTGTCCAGCAACACATGGAAACGAGTGCAACAGTGGAAACTGTCTTTTAGGTCCAAGCTGTGGAATATCTTGTAAACCTATGACAAGAAGTCTAGATTGTGTTTCTTGCCTATATGTACGCTATGTTTGTGTTTGTTTGTGTTTGTGTGTGTGTCCAAGTGTGGGGCAGACATGCAAGAAAATTAAGAGAGCATGAAGGAAGATTATAGACTGATTGTACGCAGCAAGAGATTAAGAATCATGATCCCAAATTGATCCTTTTCCCTTCACCTGATTTGTGATTTCACCAACACACGCGCACACACACATTTTCCACAACAGGATTAACCTAGCACTAAACACACGCACACCAGAAAAACACCAGCATAAAGCGGTCCCTGCGGGGACTAAGGGGCATGAAGTGAGGATAAGAGAAGGTTTGATTGAGGTCAGGTTGTTTTTCCGGTCGGGATGTGTGTACCTGCTGGGCCTCAGGACTCCTCTGTAGGGGATTCGGGCCACACGGGTCACTGGGCCCAGAGAGTGATAGAACCGAGTCCTGTTCAGAATAGGATAAAATAGGATAGGATGGGAGGAGGGGCACGGGACACTGTTAAGGCTGTGAGGGTGTTTTTGTTTTGTTTTTTTTGTGTGTGTTTTTGTTTATGTGTGTTGATATTCCCTTCAGACTGCAGAGGTTAGGACTGGATGGAAGAGCGGCCACTTGGTTAGGAGAGAATTAATGAATGCGGGTTTACAATTTGTTCAAGGGTTTCCAGAAATGGTGTTTTGAAAAGACGGTTAAGATGACTTTTCAGGACAGCTGAGTCTTGAGATGTGAATGTTTATTTCGGAGCTGGTGAGTGTGAACACTTGTTGGAACAGCGGGACTGCTGCTTAGGGGGTTTAAATGTTAAGCACTTAATTCATTTCAGGCTGACGGAGAAGCAGAAGCATCAGAGGGTAGCGGTGAAGGGATGAGACATGACAGGTCCTGGCTGTTGGGCTAGAAAGCAATGCTGGGCATGACATTTGGGGTGTAAGTTTTAATGGCGGATCATTTTGCATAGCTGTGTTTTGATGCCAGAGCCTTAAAAATTGTACAATTATGTCTAGGATGGTGGAATTTTTTTTTTTTTTTCATAATGATGTGATGATAAAGCACCACAGACATGGACATTTTAAACTTACCTTTCAAACGCTGGCCAAGACACCTCTTCACTGAGCTCAGAGCCCTCGCTGCTCCCTGCACACACACATACAAATCATCACTAAAAAATGCAGAACACTTCACATGAAGATACAAACTGTGCGTCATGGTGATAAGAACATGTGTGTAAGCCTTACCAAGTGAAATACCGCTGGACAGAGTTGAGCTCTCTGCTTGTCCACGTGTAGGACTGTGGCTCTCCATCACACTGTCATCCAGCAGATGGCGAGAACCGGCGTTGGGGAACGTAGCACTTTTAAATTCTACGGTATTCATCTTATGGATAAAACTGTGGACACAGAACACAGTGGGAACAGAGAGACAAAGGGTGAAGAGAGAAGATAGAGATAAGTTAATTTTATGATGCTGTTTTATAATTTCTCTTTAGACTCAGACGATTATTGTCTGACACAAAAACTGACTTATAGCCCAGGCTGTGGCATTTCCTGTGTCCGTAGGGTAGCAGGTTCCTGGGTGAGGGAGGTGTCGCTGGGACTTTGGTTCCTTCAGCTGCTATTGTACATTTACGGCCACAGAGAGGAGATGCTGACGCTTCCTGGCCTGTAGGCAATTTAAAAATGAAGAAGAATTTAAGTACAAAGATGAGAAAACAGGTTTCATTCTACATGTAACATTCAACTTACCATCAAGATCCTCTTTTGAGGCGTTTGCTCGTGGTGTGCTGGTGCCTGGCTCAATCTTTTGTGACAACCTAATAACAATAAAACAACAAAAAAAACATTATTGGATCCATCAGATTGAATTCCTTTTTTGAATTTCTCATCACAAAAATAATAACATGCAGCTGCAAGATTTTTGGGAAACAAAGATGACCATTTTGCCAGCAGCAAACAATATAATTAGAAAAAGGAAACAAAAAATAATTGGTTCCTGTGACTAAATAAGAAACTATGAGGCAAAGCTTGGCGTCCATATGAGTTGGCCAACAGTTTTTGTGTATTTTGTGAAAATAATCTTACTTGTAATTGTCGTCCTCCACAAACTTCTGCAGCTCCTCAATGTACCTGACAGAGTTGAGATACTTCTGTATATGAGGCAACACTGGTATGTCTGCAAGAGGGAAAGATACATAAGCTTAAATGCAAATGTGTGTTCACGTAATTTTATGTTTCTCAAAGTGCCAAAATATCTGGGTTATAATGTGTGACTGAAAGATGGACAACAATTCACTAGTCATGTCACAATTTTACAAACTATTAAAGATAATTTGACTTAATAAGAGTTTAGGGAAGTAATAAAGTAATAAAGTAATATCCTGAGTGTTGCTTGGCTCAAGGAGAAATATTTGCTTTTTCTCCAATATAAAATCTAATTAAATTTCTCTTTGCCTAAGCTAGAACTCTATGTCTCTTACTGCTACCTGAGATCCTCAGATGTATCGTTTCAAGATCCAGATTGATACCGAGAAGGGACAGAGTCTTTGTAATCAGGGCTTTTAGACTTTGGAAAGACCTACATACAAAAATCAGGCCAAACTCCGTCTCATCTTCAAATCACTTTTAAAAAACAACTTTTTAATAGTTGTTTTTCCCAAGATTTATTTCTATTTTACGATTTTTCAGTTCTTTTTTTAACAATCTTCTTAATTCATAATGTCTTATTTTTTATGTTTTTTTCTTTGTTTTGTTCCTTCATGCAGCAGTGAGGACTTGAAGTTTAGTCACGGCAGACATGAGACACATCAGCCGACTTTTGCTGGGTGCAGGTTTTTAGTTTCTTGACCACACTGCCATCCAATGAATTGGTATGTGTGTCAAAACTCACCGTAGGTACAGGATCTCTGCAGGTCTGATATGATTCTAAGAATGTTGTTCATCAGGTTTGACCTCTGTTCGCTCTCCAGTATGCTGCCCGTGGAAGGGTAGGCTGAGTCTATATACGTCAGGTCATACAGGTACATCCCTGAAATAAAGCAGCATACAGAAGAGATTAAATGTGTAAAATCAAATAAGGAAACAGAAACACAATGCCCTCCTCCTTCAGGCTCTCAGCCTTTCGCCAGTTGAGGGTCCCTGTGTGAGCCAAATGAGGATAGCTTCCATGTGTTGGAGGTGTTACATTAAACATCAGCAGGGAACACGAGGATTTTCCTGCCCTCTCATCAGATATGTAGACGCACAAACAAGGCTGGACCTCTTAACTAGGCCAGACTTCGATGGATGCATGATACAAGTGCTCTGCAGCTGTGGATTTCTTGGTGTGAAGGCCAGCTGGTAATTGCAGACTGCTTGTCTGATGTCACAGAGGCCAAAAAAGACACGAAAAAACAACCCTGCGCAAATAGTTTTCTCAAGTTTCAGACTGACTTTTTTTCCACATCTAATCTGCTCTCCATGGATCTAAATAAGTGCCTTGAGTGGGTGACTGATCTTCTCTTCGGTCTTTCAAATTCAAGGCCGTCCTCCCTGTTCCCTCTCTCCCCACATATTTTTGGCTGACTTGGCGCAGAGTTGAGGATCTAGGTCTCTTATTACATAAATATTAACATCAAGAGACAGGTCCATCAGTGGCTTCCCAACATTCTGAAAATAAATTAACAAGCTTTAGAAGTGAACTGATGATCTGCCTTTCCCTTCATTTCCATCTCTCCTCCTCTTCTTCTTGCTCAATGTCTCTTTCACACGCCATTGTAGGGATTGAGCGCACCCCCACACCCACCCTTTTCTTAGAAAATGGCGTTGGACTATGATGTGTGTGCATTACACACGCGTTTACGACATTGTTCACTCAGAGTTTTAAAACCAGATTTGCAAATATGCAACAATAACAGGACAACAGAACCAGACCCAGTACATAAAAGTGCCAAAACCTTGTATTTGTAATACCAAACAAACGCAATAAAACACAACAGCATCTGACTAGAATCAGAGAAAGAGAAAGAGAGATGATGTTGTGAGCAGGACTTGCAGTTCACAAGCGTTTGGAGACGCAGCTGTAAAGGGGGTAAGTGAGGGATGCGGATAGGAGGAGGAAGAGAGGAATCCTGAAGGCTCAACCACTGTAGTTGCTCTTCTGGGAGCTTGTCAGGGATAACAGCAGTTAGTCATGCACAAATCCATACTGCCTGGAACACCCACAGAAACATGCATGCTCAGAGGACCTGTGGTTAGGACAAACAAACACTTTGTATGTACGATAAAGTCTGAAATCTGAGGGTGGGAGAAGGGAAAAGTGGTCACAAGGTATGAACGACAATTTATCATCGATCTGCCTTTTTTTTCTTTTTTTTAAACAGATGATTTTTCAAATACTTTAGCAGAAAATAAACATATCTGTCTGTCCCACACACCTGAACACACTGAAGTAAAGGACGGCGGCAATAACGAACAAACAAAGACCAGACAAGCTCAGACTTCACCTGGAGGTTTTTGCTCTAGTAACAAATCATTTTTATCTGCCTTGCTTTTTCTCCTGCTCTCAAAGCTTAAGTTCTACAGGAAGCAGCCAAGAAACCTCAACAGCATTACAATCAGCTAAAGGAGAACCCAAAAGGGGAGGGGAATTGTGGGTTGTAATCAAAGAAGAAGGGGTCAAAGCAGCTTGGCTTTGTGCCTCAGATTAAGAAAAAAACTCCTCTAAATTATAACAGATCTTATTTCCTTTCAGCCAACTTCTCATATCTAAAAACCATGGAGGTCATTGTTGAGGATTGGAAAATTAATGAGGCAGCTCTGTTATTCTCTTCTTCCTCTGCCTTTTTTTCTTCCCCAATTAGAGTGACATCAGAAGTGGGCAGGGCCTCTTTAAAATACAGAGGAAGAAAAAAAAAAAGGGAATCTCAAACTCCCACACCCTCATCCCCCCTTCCACCCCCTTCTCTTCCTCCCTCCCCTCCCCTCCCTCTTTCTAGTCTCCCCCATCCTTTGAGGAAAAACTCAAGGCATCAGTCTTCAGAGCTCAGTCTGTTGAAGTGGCCGGCTATTGAACCATTCCTCAGTACAAGCCCCGGGACAGCTGTGTCCACAGGGAGGAGCACAACTTTGGGGAAGTTGGGCCTTGGCAAAAAAAAAAAAAAAAAAAGAGCT
>JAPZDV010000021.1:21381681-21435992 GCA_029814665.1 Acanthurus lineatus | reverse complement strand
GGAAGTAGGGCCTTGGCAAAAAAAAAAAAAAAAAAGAGCTTATATTAAGATTTTCAGCTGCAGGACATAAGGAGTGTGTGGAGCACCTCAGAAAAGTGGGACAGAGACAGACAGAGTGAGAGAGATGATTCCTGAGCACTGCAGCTGGGTGAAGACACAATACAGCAACACACACGTGAAACTATAACTTCAGGAAACACACCCCCACAACTGGAAAGAAAAAGGTAAATTCCGAGTTTTTTTTTTTTTTGCAGTGTGTTTATATGCCAGCATGACAGCATGTGTGTGTGTGTGTAGGTACATGAGTATGTGTGTGCGTCAGGGCAGCTGCAAGAGCTCTGGCTGAGAGGTTGGAGAGGTTAGGACGTTTCGTGACTGGAGGCTCCGGCTGCAGACAGAAACATTTAGCAACGCTTCTTTGGCTTTCCTCTGGAGTCTTGAGGCCTGAGATGTTCTGTGTTCAGAAGAGAGTTGTATCATGTGTATACATTCAACGCCTACTATATGCACTGTACTCTGCGACCTACTGTGTGTTAGACCGAGTGAAGGCTTGTTAGGATGAGCAGGATAACATTTGTGCAGACAATACACAGGGAGGAATTTAAGTTCAGAGTCTGGTGATTCTGGCCTCTCTATTGTGTAGAGGGTACATTGTAATAGAAAAATTAAAAGAAAGAAATAATAACAAACTTTGATTTTCAGTGGTTTCTTTTCAGTATAACAAGGAGAAAATCCCTCAGCTGTTAAATCTGATCTAAAGAAGAGAGTCACAGAGCTGAAGTGAGAAAGGGGAAAAAAAGGAAAGAGAAAGAAAAGTAAAGCATTCCAGCTAAACACTTGAAGGGGGCTGAACTGATCAGATGAGGAGATTTGAGCTCCAGAGCCAGGCTTGTTTATTTTTTCTTGGCTTTTGGTTTCCTAATACAGCACCATCTGAGCCTGGCTGCTCACAGGGGGGTGGAGGGATGGAGCTGAGTCAACCTGGTGGAACTGAGGGTTAGATCAATAATATAACACCTAATGAGGGAGTGAAATGCCTCTCATCACATGGTTCTCCTTGATACAAGTGGGTGGGGGGTAATGAGATCACAGATTGGGATCATGAGATCACAGATTATATTGTATTTTGTAAAAAAAAAAAAAAAAAAAAGCTGGCTGTTCCTGAGAGAATACAAGTTCATTCCACAGGGGTCTTGTTAGGGATAAAAGTAGTGATGATACAATGGAATCCAACCCAAACCACATCCTCTATCAAACACACCCATGGACATTAGACACTTGAGTCACAACCTGGCCATTACTGCAAAAGCTTTGAACACTAACAACATCAATCTGCTGCACCTCTGTATCACCAACTCACAATTATCTCCAAATGTTTTCACTTACATCATGGTTTGTTGGTGGGATCTGTGGAAAATACACTGTTTGTGACAAAGCCACAACTGTAAATGCTTCAAACCACCATGAGAAGAGAGGACAGTGCCGAGCACACACACAAACACTCACACACACGTTTGTATAGAAAGAAGCCGTATCTGATTTTCAAAAAAGCCCAAGCTTGAGGGGAAAAAAAAGGCAAACACGTGGGAATGGCAAAAGACTAAGCAAACTTTTCACAAGCATAATAAATCATCATATCAATATTTCCAATAACTCAGTCGGGAAAAGAAAAAAGAAAAATAAAAAAAGATACAGAGAAGAAGAGAGCAGCTGTCTGAGAAACATCCAGAACATTCCGTGCTGGAGCGGCAGCACTTGGCCAAGGGGTCCACCTGAAACTCATGGATGCACAGGGGGGACTAGACTTAAACAGGTCATTACAACCAGTTCACACATACACTACCATTTCTCTTAGATCTCAGAACAGACTATAAATCACAATTACACAATTCCTTTTTGATGTCTTTTCCATTTAAAGTTTTTAAAACTCCCAGGACAAGTCAATAAATAGCAGACAGGTAGTGCATGGTGGGTTGGCTGCACCCCCACCACCACCACCACTACCAGCCCAGACTATGCTGTAACACAGCAGGAGATTGATAGCTCACTCAGCCGGCATCAGCCAAGTGGGATTTTTAGACGATGGGCATGTGGCCAATCGTATCTAAGTATTTGACCCGAGGCTGTGTGTGGACCCTTCACAGACACAGATTTGTAACATACAGCTCAGCTGATCTTATCAGCAAAAACACATAGAAGCAGACATAGGAAACACACACACACTGGTCTGTCCTTCGCTGGGCAGACCACATGCGGTTAAATCCAACCACAGCAGAATAAGCCGGACACATTACATTTCTTAAAACGAAAAACCGACATTACGAGCTACAAGGCTGCCTGCTGCGCTACTGGAGATGAATAACAATGACAGAGTTACAAAACAAAGAAAAAGAAAGAAAAGTCTGTAGCTGCAGCATGAGGTTCATTTAAGATCCCCTTAATGAGAGCTTGGACACAGTTGAACAGACAGGTCAGCATAAGGGAGAAAGAGGTCAGCCATGAGGTCGGGAAAAACAGACAAGAGAAATAGAGGCATGTATCCAAGAAGAGCCAGTGGGCAAACTGTGTGAGTGTGTTTCTGTGTTAATTTATGTGTTCTCTCTTGCTGAGTCAACTAATAGAAAGCATGTGAAGGCAGAGGTATGAGCTTAAGGTGAGGTGTGAGTCAGAGGAGAAATAAAAGCAAGAAAAGTTCACCAGTAGATGTGAGTAATCTCTTGAATCAGAAAAAACTCACACCATACAGCCAAACAAACTTTTATATAAATGCTGAAACATTTGTAGACTCCCTTTTCCTGGCTCTCCTCTCTCCCCTGATCCTCCTTCGGCTCTTTCCAACACTTGAAACATTACCAGCAGCATGTGTTCTTTCAAAGCCAAGTGCCACTTTATGAGTTAAATTTAATCAGAGAAAAAAATCCACCTGAACAGCCAAGGTAACAACTCATCTTTGAGCCTCAGTGATAAATTACTAGGTTAACCACAACTTCAAGATTACGTCAACTACTTGGATTTTGTTTCATAAGAATTATAACGCTTGCATATATCAACGCAAGTGTGCGTAGAAGGAGAGTTGTGTTGATGACGGGCAGGCTGAGTGTTTGTTCTACAATGGGGGAGGCAAGAGGATGAGTGGTGTGGAGTGATGTAGGAGGGTTGGAGGGTTTGAGAGTCCTTATCTTGACAAAGTATGACGGACGAAGAGGGACGGCCTTATATGAACTAAGCCCCCCCCCCCAGATACCCCGAACATAAGAATGGTGTGTTTGTGAGTTTCTGTGCAAAAAAAGAGAATTCTGGGGAACCGGTTTTTCCACAAAGGCCGATTGATTGCAGGGGTTGTGGAGCGGACGGGTGGGGGGTGGTGAGGTAAAGGAAGGGTGGGGTTGTATTCTAATCCCACATATAGACCTCTGACCCCCAAATCAGCCCACATGTTTAGAGTTTCACTACAGAAGAAGGAAAACAGATGGGGGCTGTGGGGCCTCGGGGTAGTTTTTTGGGGGCTCCCTCTTCAGTAACATAGTGTCATGAAGGTAGACGACTCAGAAGCTGGAAAGCAAAATCCAGGGATCACTTCAGGGGTTTTTATTGGGTCGGTTATATTCTAACCACAGGCTAATGTCTTACTTAATAGGACCACTTAATCTAATACAGCGTCTTCATTTTTCCACCTCATCCTTCAATTTTGCTAACTTTAGAGGGAAGCTCCAATTACTGGCTCAAGTCATTAATGCAGAGAAATCCTCTTTTAGCTCTTTCTATCTGCCTTGATTTCCCCTTTAATATTTCCAACATGCCCTGTTTAATGAGGTGTTGTAAAACAACACCATTTATACCATGCCACATTGTTTTTTACTCCGGTAGCAGTATCTAATCTGTACAGTCTCTTTAATTTTGTCAATGAGGCTTTTATGAGTTTTTCCCTGTTCGTGTTAGTGCTGTCTTAAGTGTACCATTTGGCATTGTTGTCCTATTATCATTATTAGCTGTTTTATAATGTCAGTATTTTTACTGCTTCCTCACTCATGCTGTGTTCTCCTCTTCACTCCCTGCCCTTTATAACCTCACATCTTTGCTATTTCTTTGCTTTTATGTCAATTCAATCATTCGTGCCAAACTCATTAGATGGTTTCTCTTCTGTTCCCCACTTGTGGCTCTGTAACCAATTTCTTTAACAAGTAATAAAGAACAAGTCAATATGTGTCTTAGAAGGGCTGAGGGTGTAAGTGGTGGTGTAACACAATATCATTGACGAAAACAGTGGCTGGTGACATCATGTATGGATGAGATGTGGGAGGATGTCAGTCTTTGGCTGTGGACCATCAGCAAGAGCTGGCTGAGCTCCATGCTGTCATGTAAAGCAGTGCTGTTCTTTACTCTTACTGCTCTCCAAATCTTAACTGTCTTCTCTACTCCACGCATCCCCCTTTTGTTTTTACCTTTCTCTCGTCTTTCTCTTTCTTCTTACCAGTGATGATGTGTTACGTATTTAAGGGCATTTTGGACTTCTTGTGGGAAAGTCTGAGGACCAGATGGAGGAGTGGAAGCTGGGGATTTTGAAGCTGGGAAATACATTGGCTATAAAAATATAAATACATTTTGTCCTAGTCGTTTTCCCCCTTTTTTTGAATCGCAATCCATCAGGCCACAGACTGACACATAAGAGCTGGTAAATCACTGTAGGAGAAACACACTGGTCTGGAGCTTAGAAAATCACACAACAGACTTAAGACGCTTCTTACAGATTGACTTTATGAATCTCACAGGCTCTAGTTTCTAAACTCTACAGAATAACTAGTTGATCACTGCCCCAGAATCTCTGTGCTTGTATTCATTTTATGTCAGCACAAATGTCAGTAATGTAAGAAACTATCAAGTTTTTCTATCTGACTTTTTTATGCCACCATCTTGAAACTCCTTCATCCCTTAAAAAATAAAAGGTTGTAAAGTTCAATTTTCATTCAATCATTTTAAGAGAGGTGTTCCGTTTTTATGGTCATTTTAGAGGATGTACTTTGGGATTCCAAAGGTAAGATTAATTGCAGGTCTGTGGTGATTGATCGCATTAAGTTCGGTTAGGTTTCCTAATAAAGTGACAACCAGGGGTGAGTTACAAGTATAATAAACACTGCATGATAGTAACTTGAATAGAATTGATCCCAAGCAGACACCTGCAGTGAGCCAATTTTCCAAAAGCAGTTTATTAGACTTTGTTACAATTGTTTATTAAGTAGTTTGCTTTGGCTCCAATCAAATGATATCTGCGTTCTACAAGGGTTTCTGCCAAAAGACACAGAGTAACCTGAACCTGAAGTGTGACATATGATCGTCTTTCTGAGGTAACAACCAACATCCATTCTGCTGTTTGACCAAAGAGGCAAAACAAATTCTTCCTGTCTGGCACCAACGTAAGCGGCAGTCTTGCTTTACGAGCTCTCTGGTCATTTCCTCACTAACGATATGCAGAGAAGAATTATTTTGGTCTCCTACTCAGGCACAAAGCTAATCACCAATCATGTACAATGCCAACTCCTGCATAGAAAAACAAGTTAGATGAAGGCCAGTGTTCTCCCTCTCTCTCTCTACACACACACACACACAATTCCAGAGTGAGTGTTGGGTGAATGCAATCAAAGCAAGCCAAACCAAATCTGAAACAGTTAGTCAGCTGTGGGCTTTATTGAGTCAACCAACAAGAGCAAATCCAGGGGCACAGCTGACACCACTTTGCGCTTTTTGTGAATGTTTGTGTATAAAATTTGTATGCAAAGGTATGGAAAATGTGGCATGGAACAATTTAGAGATCTGCTGGCATGGTACCAAGTCCTTTAATTATCATTAGTTTAAATAAATCAAAGCCTCAGGTTAGAGAGAATCCCGTCTTGAATCACCACAAGCAAATATAGAGCTCAGTCAGACCTGCCCAATGTATATGGCACATTTGACAGTTTGTCTTCAGAAGATGATAGTTAGTTTGGGCTAAAACAGTAACATGGTTGTGTCTTGTTTGACTGAAAATGATTTCCAGTAGGATGAAAGAGTGTGTGGTCAAAGGAGCAAAGGAAGTCTGCACCGTATAAATACTGTCTGTCCTCACATTGTTCCAATAACATCCATGAAAATGTATTAAACCATAGCTCAGAGACAGACAGTGGGGAGTGGGGACAATTTGAAAGCCACTGTCATATGTCTCCTGCCTATTTATAACTATTAGTGGGATGAGGATGCAGCAGCGCACTTAGAAAGACTTATGAAGCTCATATTGTTGCCAAAATATAAAGCAGGCGGAGTTAGAGGCCCTCTGCAAATCCTTTCTACGACACACTGGTTTCACACGGATGTTATGGAAAACAAGAGCAGCTTGTCGGTGCAGCTGAGCCAACAAGAAGTTTAATAAATCCTACTTATATTAAAGAAGAAAATTAGTTTCAGTTTATCTTATTTGCAGTTTTGCTTACAGTCCATGACTTTCATAGATTGCTGCCATCTGCTACTTATTTAGCTTTAACCGAAAGACCTAGAGAGAAAAGAGGTGAAAGAACACAAAGAAATGAGGAAGGAAAGATTTCCAGAACGGAAGGAGAGCAAAGTTAGGAGGAGAGGCAGTACAAAGAGAGGAAAGCAATTAAATCAAAAGTAAAATGAAATGGGAGTAATTTATCAAAGAGAAGCTCTGCCTAAAGTTAAGTTTATATTGCCTGGTGACCCACTTTCTGCGACTTTTAGTCTTTTCCATCTTTGTCCAGCAAATGAAATAAAACAATGCACATGATACATGAGCTGTGGTGCACTAAATTTTTATCACTTGGCCATATTTAAGTGCAGCCTGTTGAAAACAACTCATATTGGTGTCAAGTCAAGTATGTAAGGGCTTCTATTATTTGTTGCCTCTTTTGTTTTTGTATTTTTTAAGGTGACAGATGTGAACTTCTGCTGGCATAATGGTCCCCTCCATCTCTGCTGAACCAGTTCAAAACTGCTTCTCTGTAATCAGGGACATTAAAAACGTAACTCTCAGCTTGCAGAAAGAAATCCAAATTTCTAATCTACAAAATAAGCACTGACTGCAGCCGCAGTATCTGAGGGCAAATTTGCATAAATTTTTATTTGCATAATGTTTTACTCCTAGAGGTAAGCGCTTTATGTTTTCCACTCAATGGCTACCAAGTCCCCAAGCACTTCAGCAATGTTTTGTTTCAGCTTGTTGGGGCAGAAAAAGAAGCTGCATGTCTTGAGGATACTCTGTAAACCCTGTACCTTCACAACACACTGATGACCTCTCCATGTTCCCTGGAATGTCTTTGAATTGTTGTGGTTCCATGAAAGAGACAAGCCCCCCCAATTCAGAACCACCAACCAAGGGGAAATCAGGCTCCAGAAGACAGGAAAGAGAGGGAAAGAGGGCAAGAAAGAGATGTAAAATGAAGGAGGCGATAGGCGATGGATGAGCTGCCATGTTGCCTATCCTGTTTATGCTGAGAGGGTATGTAGCAGACTATGGATGATGCTTAATATGGACACTTTATGGGGCTAGGGAAGGAAGCCAGTCATTGTTTGGAAGAAACGACACGCAAGAACTGACTTTGCTGATACTGCTGTTAAAGTCATTAGTAGCTCTGACTGAGGTCAGCAAGGATACAGTACCTGGTTACTCTGTCAGACACAGTGGCTGTTGGAAAAACACACAACCATGAAAATGAATAACATCTCTGGACAGTCATGCACACAGTGCTCATTCATGCAGATGGAACCTTCCACATTGATCTATATTGCTAGCTGTAATCTTGTCCCCTCTCAACATTGTTCCACATAATAAAATTACCAAAAGTTCCTGAAGAACCACAATGGCATTATGTGGGACACATATAGGTTCATTGTAGGACTTAACGATGTGGCACTGAGTAAAGACTAAGTGAGAGCATGGATAAAGTGGGCTGGACAGTCTTGGCCTTGCACAGGCCGTGGCCAGGGTCTGAAATGGTGTAGCATGTATGTCCGTGCATGACTGTCTTTGTGCTTGTGCATTGATTAGAAACAGAACAAGACTCAGCAGGGATGAGAAAGCCAGGGAGTGCCAGGAGTCACCCCTAAAATTAGACGGGGCTGCAGAAAACTTTGCACAAACTGTTTTCCTACCTTCTTCTAACACCCCTGGGGTGACTATCTGTTTGTGTGCGCTTTTCAAACCTTTCAAGTGAAACAAAAATACTACCTCCTGCTAAACATTCCTGTTAGATGTATGGAGCCACGTGGAGCAGAGAGCATATTTAGCCTGTCTCACAGGAAACTGAGTCGGAATCAGAGGTCAATGCGTTTTACTGGTTTGTGACTGTGTGTGTGTGTGTGTGTGTGTGTGTGTGTGTGTGTGTGTGAGTGTGTGTGTGTCTGTGTGTGTCTGAGTTACGTCTGTAGAATTTAAAGACAAAAACTCAATGCTATGAGTTTAAGCAATTCTAGATTGAATGTCCATTGCATCCAAGTGTAAAGCTCAGGCAAATTATAAATTTAAAAGCCAAGACTATTTATTATGTAATTTTATTTTCTGATTGCTTAAATTTATGTTGTACAGAGGATGCAGAAACAGACCCAACAGACTTAAAAAACCTTGAAACAACTGCTTTCAACAATAAGCAGGAGATTTTTTTCCTTTTAATCATGCTCATTTTTGATCAGTCCAAACAAGGGTTATACTTATTCTAATGTTGGAAAAAAATCTTTCCATCTTCTAATGCTGATACTAATGATGACCTCTGTTATTTAAAACAACTGAATGCCAAACATGAGTTCTAGTCATTGCATAGCTTATGTTTGACAAATCAGCCCTTTAGCTCTGCAAACCCTGAGTTATTGGGCTATCGGATTGTACTTAGTCAGGGGTAATGACAGCTTTGAGGGGGGCAGAAACAACAGTGTGGCCTTGAAACAAGAGTTGGAAGAAAGTTTCTGTGGCCAGCATGTTGAAAAGTTCCTGTATTTACAAGAGGGGTTGCTGGAATATTTCCTGCAGTTGATTTTGATAATTAAGGTACATACTACGCATAGCATAGATGAGAGCTGGCTGGAGAAAAGAAAAATCTCATCTCTAATTTAAAGAGGATGAAGTAAGAGAAAGGCCAGGTACCATAGATAAAGCATAGCCAGCAGGCACATAACTGAATTCTTAATGGGGAAAAAATGACAGGACCACAGAAAAATTGGGTGTCTGTCAGCAAGGGAACGATCTGAGACAGAAAGCAGACCTCATCCAGTGTGCTGGAGAATAAATGTGTTCTTTCTTTCAATCTTTCCACACAAACAACACTATGGGGAACAATGACCTGACAACTCTGCTACTGCACACTTAGTGAACATTTTTCTTAACAAGTACTGTTTCTCCGAATATTTTAAAAAGTGTCACATACTTTTTTTTTCAATCTCATGGCAGAAGATTCCTCTGCACTGGAAAAGCATAAAGTCAACACCACTGCTGTTTACATTTCTTTTCTTGGCTTTTGTGAAAAAATAAAGTGCTTGTCTCAGAGAGCTAACTCTTAAGGTCTTGTATTCTTGCAGGGAGGCCTGGGGGGACTTGGAGGGACCACCAGTAGCTGTCCATCAATCCATCTAACCAGCTAGCAGCAATGCGGGGGCTGTTGTGGAGCCTGTGCGCTCTGCTCTGCCTCTCCCTCTGGGAGGAAAGTTACTGCAGGAGCTCCAGGGAAGCCCAGAGGACCAAAGAGCCTTCTCTCCACCGGAGTAAAAGAGCCCCAATCAACCCTGATGCCAAAAAATGTTCCTACACCTTCCTTGTACCTGAACAAAGAATTACAGGTTTATATGATAACTTTTTATAGAAATAAACCTTTAGTTATTCATCATTTGACATCTTCAATTTACCATTCCTTGCTTTTCTAAAAATCACTATACTTTTTTGGTAATCTAAATGGTTCATATCTGCCATCAGGTCCAATCTGTGCCAGCACCACAGGCCCCGAGCCAGACAAGGACAGAGTAACCCGTATGGACATTGCAGATGTGCGGGAGGTGCTCAACAAACAGCGACGTGAAATTGAGACACTGCAGCTGGTGGTGGATGTGGATGGTAACTTGGTGAATGAGATGAAGCTGCTGCGGAAAGAGAGCAGGAACATGAACTCCAGGGTGACCCAACTCTATATGCAGCTGCTGCATGAGATCATCAGGAAGAGAGACAACTCTCTTGAGCTAGCTCAGCTGGAGAACCGTGTCCTCAATGTGACCTCTGAGATGATGCGACTGGCTTCAAGGTACAAGGAGCTGGAGATCCGCTTTGCCACAATGGCTGGGTTGGTGAACAACCAGTCCATTCTCATCTCCGCTCTGGAGGAGCAGTGTATGAGGACAATGGGACGCAGTGAGCTTCCTGTAGTTCCCCCACTGGTACAGGTGGTACCGCAGAATATACCAGTTAACAACCGTTTCACCAATGAGATTCAGAGGGAAAATAACAACCGGGTCTTTCCCAGAGGATCACGCATGGATTCCCCGACTGCAAGTCCATTTGGAAATGACCCTCCACCGCCACAGGGAACACTCACCTCTGATGGTATGTTCCAATTTTTAAAATGACAGGTGATGATGATGAAGAAGTAAGTGACTAAACACTTTGAAATAATCAGGAATTTAATTAGATTTTAGGAGAGGGAAGATGAGCAAAAAAGTCCTCCAAGTAACTATGAATTAATTAGTTGTTATTTTAATTAATTTAAGATTGCAATTCAAAACTCAATTTCTATCAACAGTTGGTATTTCTAAGGCACAGTTGGCTCCTCTCTGGCATACTACAGAGACAATGAAATCATACATTCCTATGATTCTCATTTGGCAATCTGTATTGGCTGCAATGCAATGAGCATGTGTACTAAATTAGCAGAATGTGGAATAAAAAGACTTCATAGAACAGAGATATACCAGCCTATTTACTGCCAGATTTTAGTAAAACTTTCATCCAGTTTATGCAAGAAATAAAGAAGTGAGGTATGGTGAAACAGAGCACATGTATGATGAAGTAGTTCACTAAGTCTTAGGCCCCCAGACAAAACCATTAAATCTGATAAAACTCTGTAAGATTAGGCTTTGAATGATTCTCAGAGAGACTGAGTAATTCTGACATCTGAGAAAAATCATCTCTGATACAAAACTAATATGCAAGGTTGGAATGTTACTTGGAAATAGCTTCTAAATCGGTCAGGGCTTTAGTATTTTGATTGGAAATAAGGATCTAATGGGGAATGTTGACAAGGGTTATACAATATGGATGAAATCATTCAGAACACCCTTCAGACAACCTACAGACAAAAGGGGGGATTAAAGAGGACCTGTTTGGAAGCTGACAAGGAGTCATTTAGTAGGGTGACATGCATACAACATTTCACTTAAAAGTGATGAAGTAAGAATACTTTCCATAGTATCTGATTAAAATCAAATATCTTAATCCCTGGCTAAGTCTGAAAAATAAAAACACCACTTAAAGATGTCATTGCTATCTTGCTACTTGCAGTTATACAGGAAAAAGGCCGGTACCATTTAACAAATCAACGTGCCAAAGTTAACTTAAATAATGTCATTAGTAATTAAACCTCAGCTTATTGTCCATTCAAGACCATGACAAAATTAAGAAGGTCTTTACCTCAGTGTAATATTTTTTTAGTGTTGTCACAGTACTGCTAACTGCAGATACAGTAATATGAAGAGTGAGATTGATCGAGGGAGTTTTTAATCCAAAGTGTTCAAAGTATACTACCTTCGTAAGTTTACATTGCCTGACTACAATTTGGTGTAGTTGAGTGCTTTATGGACCATTATGGCTTGATGACTAATCACTTTTGCTCTGTTATGAAAAACCTAACTAACAAAAAAAAATAAATTAGAGAAACCCCTCATCACCCGGTCATTACAAGAAATATACCAGCTTAGGAAGTTATAGATATTAGTATACTGGTATGTGTTTGGGCATTTCACTGGGTTTCTATATACTCCTACATACAGCTGAGAAAAGCTATAGGCTCTTAAGGCTGCAACTCAATACTGGTGTTCATACTGGTTTAATACATATTCTCACCATGGAAAACAAGGGGAAATATGAGGGGTTAAGGTTCAGCAGCTTCAGCTTTGGTTGCAGTTCTGACACACAGCAACATCTGAAAACTAAACCTAGGAGAATATTTATATATCATTTTCAAGTGTACACATTCATGTTTGTGTGACTTCAGACTGCAGGATGTTGGGATGGTCTGACAGGGAAATATTTCCAAAACAATCTGTCCACAATGGTACATTCCTCTCAAAGCATGGGGACTAGCAGACGCTCCTTCCTTTCTCCTATGTCTCTCTTGTCTACGGCCTAAACTGTTGGTGGTGATGATAATGATGACAATAAAAATTTTCGATTATAACATAGGCAATAATAATTTTAGCAGAATGACTATCAAAAGATAGAGATATACAGTCTATATAATGCCTGAGGGCTCACTGCTGTTTTTTTTGGCTTTTTGCTGACACATATAATTACACATCATTTCGACAATTTGTTGCATCTAGGGCTAATATTGGAGCTTTTGTTGTGGCCCAAATGAAGTAATAAGGAATATTAAACCCGGAATACTTCGGATACTATAAAACATTAAGAATATTATTGTTATGCTAATTGCAATAGGAAAATTGACTGTGGACAATATGATATTTAAATAGAGATTCCTTTACATATCAAACAATTCACAGATCAGAGTCACTAACAGAGTCTATATTTAACCTTTATTTTTGTCCTCCTCTTCTACGACTACCAACTCTCCAACCACAGGACCCTTCAGGGACTGTTACCAGGTTCGAAAGGCTGGCCACACCACCAGTGGAATGTACTTGCTTAAGACAGACGGCAGTGATCGATTGATCCAAGCCTGGTGTGAACACAGCCTTGACAATGGAGGATGGACCGTGTTGCAAAGGAGGAGAGACGGCTCTGTTAACTTCTTTCGAAATTGGGAGAATTACAAGGTAAGATTAAATGAAATTTAAATCTGACTCTGATTCAAAGTTCGAGAAAAAACTCCTAGCCCATTTCCTAAGTGACCCAGACACAGCAGTTCATTCCGAGGCCACTAAGCAAGCACTTGCTCCATCAATATAAACAGCTTAGTAGTGGATTTCCTCACATCGAGTCCCAGCCAAGTAGTGTGGCCAGGAACCTTAACAGGAATATGCGCAAATCCACGTTGTGGTTGGCTTAAAGGGAATTCAGATAAACTTGATGGAAACTAATTCCTTCATTCTAATGCATGTGTCATGCATTTGCAATTGCAATGGGATCCAAGGTCAAACAGGGCAAGCAGGGGATGTAAATCAAGGGACACTGTTTGCATAACACCAAGAGCAAAAAAATAACACTGTCAAACGGCTTGACAAAAATAACTGGTTGCCTAGTTTTCTCTGCAAAAAAGTCAAAGCCAACAGCTTTCAATACTTGCATGCTGTTTGGATCAGGAAGAGAAAAGGGGTCTCTGCTGATCTGCTTGTGCTTTCGTCACCCAAAGTCAAATCACCATCATCTCTGCCATCAGTTCCATGTGAGAAACCACAGATAACAACTTTGCAACACATTATTGTCTCAATTTGAAGTATATTTGAATTTAAATCACTTGATTAACCTCCAAACCAAACTTAACACCACAAAAAGATGTGTTTAACCTAACTCTGCTTTATTGACTGTATGTTTTGGTCAAAATTTGCCTTCACTGACCACAAAATAAAAGGAGATCTGTTCTTTCACCAGTACAGTGTGGACTAATACTCTGCTTTATTGGGCTGCAATGCCGTGCAGTGTCATTTTAGGGTGAACCACAGCTGATAACAAATAACAAAAGAAAATGCTGTGATGTTTTTCCCCCACAGAGAGGTTTTGGAAACATTGATGGTGAACACTGGCTTGGCCTGGAGAATATCTACAATCTTGGAAAACAGGGAGACTATAAGTTGATGATTGAGCTGGAAGACTGGACGGGGAAGAAGGTGTACGCCGAGTATAGCAGCTTCCACCTGGAGTCAGAGAGTGAGGGATATCGGCTGAGGCTCGGCACCTACCAGGGCAACGCTGGGGACTCTTTCAGTAGCCACAACGGCAAACATTTCACCACGCTTGATCGCGACAAAGATGCATTTTCTGGTATGGAGGAATGTTAGATGAGTTCCAAATGCTGTCCAATATTGGTAAAAGTGTAATGGAACAAAAGGAGGAAAGGTCTTTCTATGTCTGTCCATCATAATCACCTTATTTTATGTGTGTGTGATGTTTTATTCTTCTTCACCAGGTAATTGCGCCCACTTCCATAAAGGAGGCTGGTGGTACAACGCCTGCGGCCAGACCAACCTGAATGGTGTATGGTACAGCGGGGGAGTTTACCGCAGCAAGTTTCAAGATGGAATCTTCTGGGCAGACTATGGAGGAGGTTACTACTCCCTAAAGTCAGTCCGCCTCATGATCCGACCAATTGACTGAAATCTCGAACTATGGTTCCCTTCAAATACACCTCAGTTTCCTTCCTAATCTATCCATAAACAAATGTTGTTACGGCAGAACCAGGATACCCTGCCATCGTACTACAGTGCCTTGTAAAATACAAAAGAGGAAGAAAAAGGGGCCAGACATTTAAGACCCCTAGCAGTCTGCACAGTGGCCCAGGTGGACACTAACTCTGTTTTAAAGACTGATGCCATCTCCCCAACAAAGTAACTCCTTTTCTCCACCTTTCTGCCTGGAAATAATGGTCTCTCAAGCTCTTAGAGACCATTAAGCAATACTCTTAAGTGTCCCATTTTACTTACTCTCGAAACTCAGTATGTAATAAAGGGAAATGATCATTTACTAAAGACATAAGATTTCTTCTGAGCAGCTAATGTTGACTTATTGAAAGTAGTGTTCCCCACGCCAAAGGGCACTGGATGTACTAAAAAAGTTTGAATTTAGAAGATAATGGAATTTTTAAGATGTGTTTTTTTTTAGTTAGAATACCTGACAATCAAATGTTTAGAGGACAGGCCTTGCAAAACCTACTGTCTACTTGTTTTTGGGTTTTGTCTGGATTTCTGGGGTCTCCTTTGACCCCGATAGAAAATGAATTTGTGCAACAATGTGCTTGTCAAATGTGCATGTGGCTGAGCTGGCGTTGGTATGTAAATATCTTTGGCTTTATTTGTGAAAGATAATTTAAGAGGTGTGATTTTACTCAGGCCAAATGTTCACAATGTTGTCACTCTGCCTTTCTTTGTTATTTATCAGTGTATTTATAGTAAGTATAGTCATGGCAATTTTATATATATCCCTGTTACAATACAATCTTTTTTTTTTATCCCATGTAGAGATACACTAATAACACTTGAACAGAAGAACACACACACAACTAGCTGACACAAACAAATCAAGAGTGACGGCTAGTCAAGTGGACGGAGAATATGTGAAAAGCACTACTTGTTTTCATCTAAAGTGTAATTAAATTCTGTAGTAAACAATGAACTGTCTTTCATTCTTCATTAAGCTCATTTTAACAAAACGTGAAATGAGAGTTAAAAATGTGACCCCTTCTTTGGTAATTTTTTTTCCCAGAACGAATGCAATGATTTTACAATAATATAAAAGTCTGTAAAATATGATTGAAGCCTTTACCTGCACATAAAATGATACAATTGTCTAATCACATGTAACATAGGGATGAATAAAAATGCTTGTATGGAGGAATTTAGACGACAACTGAAGCGGGGAGACAGTAGATAGAAAAAAAGGAGGCTGATGGGGTGAGAAGAAGGGGGAAACATTCCTTCCACATAAAATTGTTGAGTTTTTCTTTTCCTAAAACACAAACGTATATTTTGAAATTATTGTTCCCCTCTGGACTCTTCCGTCCGAGAAACTGTAAATCAGGAGAGACAGGAGCGGTATGATGCAAAGGCTGTAAAGAGGAGAAGCTGACAAACACATACAGCCAACACCATTGAGCTCATATCCTCACACATAAAGTGAGCCAAAATAACTGTATGTAAACTTGTTGTCTGCCATCTAAAATAGTATATATCCATGTCGTACTTGCCTAACAAAACTGACACACAGAGCTGTAGAACCACAGGTACCAGTAGGAATATGAACACCTCAGTTGGCCGGCTTTGACACTTATGACACCTTGCCCTTGATGCTTTCATTACACTGGTTATTGCAAACACTGTTGCTTTTGTCCTGAGCTACCCTAAAAACTTGAGCAACGGCATGCTGGAGCACAGGAAAGCAAAGAGCCCTTAAGACGGTTTTTGGCCCTCGGTGCAGTTTTTCTTAACGGACAAATTGCTACTGCAGGATCTACGGATCTGATAAGTATAACAAAAAATATACTGATAAGTATAATAAAATTACTCTGAGACAATAATAAAATTAACATTTTCTTAACATTCTCTTGCTCAATAAGAGACTGTTAGGGAAATGTAAAGGTATAACCGCTGTTTACACAGGAGACAATTCAGCTGCATTGTTTGCAAATTCGATCCACAGTGCCAGTTAATAACTGCAACTGTGCATCACGTAAGCATGGCAGCATGTAGCTGAGCCAATTCAGCATAGACACCAACAAACCACTGAACCTAACTGTCGTCATTCTGCTTCCACTACGTGGCTGATGTAGACAAGGTGAAAGCATAACGAGTTAACATTATAAAGTGTGAGCATTTGGTCACAGTGGAGCCATGCATTTCTGTGGGCTCTTTGTCCTTGCATGACTGGCTGAAGAACAGGAACAAGCTCATCTGTGCATTTAATGGTTTGGCCCTGTGGTGAGCACAGACAGGAGGGGGCTGTGTCTGCAAAGTCTAATAGCAGGTCAGAGTTTATGCAGTCGCGTGCAGACACAGTTTAGCACAAACGTATTGCTGTGGAAGGACCGAAGTCTGGTGTCAACACAGCAGACACAGAGCTCTTTCTACAGCCTTGTTATCACCACAGATAAGCATCATACCTACAAAGATGCAAATGGTGCATAGTCAGAAACATGATAGAAAGTCACAAAAGTGTAACAAGGACACAAACACCCTTTGTAAAAGTTAACTCTCCTGTGGTGTATTTAGCATATATTTATTTTTATATTTAGCAATAACATAACACATGTAGTGATTTTAGTCCTCAGCTGTGGATTGGGACTTTAATTTAAGCTTCAACAGGTACTCTGTTCATGGACCAGAGAGGTAAACATGTGCACAAAGCCTCAGCGCCAAGTTTCCCATCACACACACAGACACACACAAACAGAGCACTTATGTGAGAAGCGATGCTCTGGAACAAGCGCTGCAGCTTGCCATCTCCCACTCATTCATTTCCACTCTGACTCAGAGGGAGCGGGTGGATTTATGACGGAGGAGAATGTCTGAGGTCTGAGAAGAAGAAGAGAGTGGCGATTTCCCTCCAGCGTGCCAACTTGGCTGGGTCCAGCCTCGAGGGCAGCCAGCTGGTCACACATCACACATCTGCTCACATAATTGACAGTCTCAGACTGTAAGGAAACACCATTCCACTCACACGTACACACACAAAGACTTACAACACAAAGAGACTCCACCCCAAGAATACCAACTAGTCACACATCACTGAAACGCTTACCAAACGGAAAGTCTCTCCTCCTTGTTCATACATACACACACTCACACAGAGACGCACACAATGAGGACACACAGTTGACCTGGCAAATGTGGGCAGTTTCACAGTGCTAGCTTAGCATTTGTTTCACGGTCTGTCATTACTTCCAGACTTCCATGGGTAAAATGAGTGTTTAAGAGTTTTTTTTTAACTACAAACAGACTCTTCAGCTCTTCATGTTTGTGCTTGTGTCTGTGTTTGTTTGTACATACACGAGTGTTCAAGTTTGAATCACACAGTAGTAGCTATGATACAAGACTGACGGTAAGCGGAAAAACCACGGCAGTGGAGAACATCAAAGCCATCCAGTCACCATCAAGTCAACACAAGAACAAAAAGTTCAGCAATAAAATTCCACATGTGTAACCATGTGCACAATACTCTTACATCACAGTGAGTGTTTTCCTTGTAAAAGCTCAGAAGAGATTCCTGAGTGATGCATGGGTATAAACGTCTAACACAGGGATGGAGAAATATATCACAACCTCAAATTTCCAACCAATTCACATGTTATGTTTGCTTGAAGAAACAGGATGACAGGCTACAGACTTACACAGAAAACAGCCACAGTAGTAACAAGCAGCTTATTGAATTAATTACTGAAAAAAGACAGAGAAACAGAAATTAAGAGAAGCTCAACATGGTTTACTGATGTCTGCACAAGATAATGATAACAAACACACACACAAAGACCGTTTGTCTCGTAAAACACAGATCACTTGTGCTTAGATTAACCTTTCGCTCGCAAACAGCAACACAGATAAGAAGCTGACAGTAAGACATCCGTCAAAGATCAAACCTAATGATGGGCTGTTAATGTGTGTGTGTTTGTGTCCGTTACCTAGGTATGGTATACAAGAGACCATGCTCTGGCTGCTTATGAAGTCTCTCAGACGTTTATAGTTGTCCTCTTTGGACATCAGGTAGTCGAGGCGATCAAATGTTGCCTTGTCCTTCCGACTCAGTAACTGTGCAGTGAAAAGGGAAAGAAAAAATGTGTATAAACATGTGAGTATTTAACAAAAATGAACAGCTTTAATGAGTTATCATCATATATTGGCTAAAAGAAACAGGAGATCCAACAGAAAGTTGCCTTCATTCAGTGAGTCAAATCTGATATTCATTAAAGGGCTTCAAAAACAGAAACAGCAAAAAAGAAAAAAGACCGAAAGACTAAAATATCTGAAATAGAGCACACAAGTATATGTTGAGATTGGACTGATAGTTTTCACTGTAAATTGGTGGCTAGTCAGCTGTTGAGAGACAAACCATCAATTTTTACATCTTTAATTTGAACATCTGAAAGCATTCAGTCACCTTTCAACAAACTTGACAAAACTTTTAAAGGGCATGTAAGTGTGGTTGGTTCATTAGCCATTCAACATTGTTCCAATAATGAACTTTTTAAAATTTGTTTTATTTCTTTAAATAATTTTACCTTAGTCTGCAATCATTTGCAGCTGTCAGATTAGTGTGTAGTTATGTTCTTTAGACTAAAAGTGTCCCTTGTTGCTTCTCTTGATGACGTGGTGCCTCAATAGCTGCATGCTGCATGTTTCTGTGCATGCAGCTTTTAAAAGAAAAACTTTTTGTCTGTTTGTCTATTTGCAAGCGGGACAGATATGAGCAGTACTACTGCAGGAGGGCTTCAATGCAGAGCAGTCAGCTTGTGGATCCAGGCAGCTCTATGTGCGTGTGTGTGTGTGTGCTGTCTGCCCCTCTGTCTTTAAAGAGGCAGGTGTGTCTGGCTGCACTCACCCTTCTCTGACTGGCTAAAAGGATCTCTCCTGTGGTTTTGCCGACCCAAGCAGAAAAAATTTCCACCATTACATCAGAGTATCATCATGTTATTATGTAAGCTCTATATCTTCAATGAGATCACTGAAACAGTTTGTTTGCCCCTCATGTGTTTTTTTACAGGGATAACTGATACATAACCGCATATGCATAAAAGATCTAAAATCTGATAAATTGTTCAAAATCTGGTAAAGTGCTTTGTATGTAACTATTGGACAGACTTGCAGCGGTAAAGCATGACAGACTTGGACACCGTCATTTCTCTGAAAGCCTACAAACAAGGTATGGTTGAGGTTTTTGTTTGGAAATGAAATATGGCAAACTTTCCAGCTCTTCTAAATAGTCCCTTTATTTGTTTACTTTTGTCGAACTTTGCCCTTCATCTTGTCATATCACTTGTGTGCTATTTTTCGTTCCACTTTGTTTATGAGTCCAATGTTTTGACAAAGATCTGTGTGACATTCAAAGTTTATTGACAGCGCTCCACTAATAAACCAGATTTTCCTTCAAAGTAGCATAAATATACTCACCGCCCATGTTTTGGTGAGTCTGAAGATGGGAGCACTTTGTAACGCTGACACCACAGCCATGACCGCATGGAGGTTGTTCATATCGCACAGTTTCTATGAACAGTAAAGAACGTATAGCAAGTATTAATAACTTGTGTCAACAATGAAAAGATTCATTGAGATTGAGCAACAATGTGATGTTATGAATGCATGGATGCGAGTACCTTGGCAGTGCGAATGTACAGACTCAGCACCTCAGCCCTGATCTTCAAAGTCTGTGCATGGAGAATCTCTCGCACCACCCAGAAACTTGTCTAGAAAAAAAAACACACACACAAGCACAAACAGAGATTATGGCACCAAGGAGACTCGCAAACTCAACGAAAATAGACCCAAGATACTTTAAACTGATGACAGAGAAGGATTTATGTCTCATATGTTACATTCTTCAAAGCACACAATGAAGATTTCAGGTATGTTTAAAGTTAGACAGAGAGTTCTGCCTTGTTAAATCTCCAGTCTTTGAGTCAAGAGCCAAGGTCTGCAGACAGTCATGACAACTCTGGGCTGAAACCAGCATAAGGCAGAGCAGGGGGAACACTGCTAACAGGAATGCTCTATTACAGTCCATTAGAAATTAGTTCTGAGGAAAACAAGGCCTTCAGAGGAAAATCCAACAGATTTCAAGTGATTATACAACAGATACACACAATAACTCCCAACATGTCAACCTTGAGTGTGTGTTTGTGTATGTATGTGCGAGTGTGTGCGTGTGTTAAGAGCACTTGGCCAGACAGAGAGTGATGTCGGAAATCTGTCTCTTTAGGGAGAATGTTGGTAAGCCAAAGATTTAATACACGAACATACACACACACACTCTGACATACAGAGTGACAAGCCAGTGAATCAATCAGTGTCTAAGCTCTAGGGGGAGAGGGAATGGAAAGAGGAAAAGGAGAAGAGTGAGAGAAGAGAGGAGGTAATGGGAGGGGAAGTTAGCTTTAACGCCGCAGGGCTCTGAGGGCTTTCAAAGCCAACAGCTGTCTGCACATTGTGTTCTGATAACACCGTCCAGACCAGACTGACCATCTCTACTATTTCTTGTAACGCTGATGTGCATTTATTTGAATTACACTCTCACTCTGTTCTATGCCAATTTTTCTCTCCCTTCAGACTTGAGTGTGTGCTCAATTGAGTATGAGCTCTTTAGACTTAAGTATGTGATCAATTAACTGTCTTTGCAGTCAACCTGCTTCCATTCAAGCAACAAATCACTAGGTGTCATTTTGTTTATGTCCAATAATTATCTGTGTGTCTGCTTGTGTGTGTGTTTATCTATGCTTTCCTACATTCCTAATGTTCAAAAAATCTAACCTACAGCTGGCTTTGCCTACTTTCTTTCCTGGAAACAGACCCACAATTTGTTTTTGTTTCAGGAAAGAGGTGAGGAGTTGCACAGTGAAGAGAAATAAATTCATCCAGCGTCTCTCACTCTCACTGTCTTCTCTTATAAACACACGCTGCGCATTTTTCAAACTAAGTTCAATCAACACAGATACTGTACATCCAGGAAGCATAGCCATGTGTGTTTGATTTTCACCATTTCATGAGGAAAAGCCTGTAAAGACGATAGGACAGATGATACATAGATTGTGGACTTTCACTGGCTTCTTACTTAATATGATCTTTTTTTTTTTTGAGACAACTCCAACTCTCAAAAAATATGCAAAGTTACATCTTTCTTCCACTGTTAATTTACAGTAGAGACAAGACTTTCCATTGACTATAAAATGTGATTCCAATCTGGGAGCAAAACATGCTGCAGCCTCACATTTAGTTTCCTCAGAGGTCTAACTTGATATCTGAGGTCAATCTGGATAGCGAATGTCTCACCGAAGTGTTATCCCACTGGGGTCCATAACAGTGCCTGTGTCCTCGTCAGTCTTGGCCTCCAAAACCGCACAGCAGTGAGATCACTCAGAACGCTGTGCTCTACATAGGCAGATTCATAAGTGTGTACGTAGGACTGAATGATGGTTTGGGGGATACAAGGGTTGTGCAGACAAAGTCATGTCTTTACAGATTTCATATTATGCCCAGAAGCAAAGCTCATGTCTTCTGTGTTGCGTTTATGAGTGAAGCAAGGCTTCCAGATGAAGCTTTAAGGCACCAGTGCCTCAATAATCATAAATAAGCGGAATGAGACGGATTCAGTCACAAGCTGATAGCTATGGATTAACTCCTTTTAAGGCCTAATTGGAGGAAGAGGTATGATGGTGATGAAGATATGGCTAAAGATAGGGACTACAGCTGATTGACAGATTTGCTGTGTTGGTGGAATCTGATCCCCACTGTAATATCGACTGTTCAGTGAAGGAGTTTGAAATTACAGACATAGCAAACCTGCATTAAGAAGACTCAAAAGCCACTACACCCTTAACGGTCAGTGAGCTGTTGGTGATGCTGCTCTTTTAACAGCCAAAATAGAGAGGAAACAGATGCTATGTGTCATGCTGTATTTTGAGGTGGAAAGAAATTTTAATTCTGTAACAAGTTTTTAACAAGTGGTGGTGGGGGCAGGGGTGGGGGTAGCTGTGTTTTCTAAGAAAATTTGAAGTAAAATTCTTTGGAAAATCATTGGGCCGCTGAGCTCCCACTCCCATCGCTCCTGCAGGCTGCAAAACCAGAATTTTACCACATAGGCAATTGGCTTCATTTTGAGATTTGCCAAGTCATAACGTATTTGGTTATGCAGGGTTTGAAGGTCATGGCTACATTATCTGGTACTGAATTAGTTAATTAGCATTTTTAACTGTTTTGTTAATATTCTGCTGCATTGCATTTTCTTCTGGTACGATGACGTATTATTGAGACTGTTCCCTCCTTTTTTCTTTTTTTTTTTGGACAGTTCTATTTAGCTTTTACCCATGTGGTCGCTGTGTACCTGCCTCCTAAAAAAAATACAGAGGAGCTGAACAATTCTTGCACTTTTTCCACTTAATTTACACTTACTTTTGGTAAGAATACAGCCTGTCCACACACAGCCAATTATTTATTATAGCTCTGATCTCTGAATAAAAACATCTTCGTGACTACTGAAGGCAAGTTGCTTTTTTGTTTCTGCACAAAACCCAGAAACACCAGTTACTCTACATTAGTCATAATGGGCTTTGAATTATCTTGTCCTTGCCGCCTGCTAAGTTGACTATCCAGCTCTTTTCCACTGAATTGGTTCTTGGAGTGCAGTGCCAACAGTACAAGGACTGAAGGAAGAGGAATATGGCTTCAGCTCATGCTAAGGAGCTTTCAGGGACTCTCCACCCTCCCAGTCCAAGTCCCATTATCCCAAAAGCTCATTTTCCTTGGCTCCCTTCAGCTGAAATGTGTGCAGCTAACATCTTGAATCACCGTTTGCAATCTGCTATACATGGAGAAGTTTCCACAGCAACACATTCTTGCTAGATCATCTCATATTTATACTGGAAGGCATTAAAGTGGGTCTTAAAGGAGTCTGGCAAAAACACTGGAAGGGGATTAAAGGGCACGGCTGCCCCTTACATCATTACCCACAACTTCCTGTTGATGATTTCACAGGGCACTGAGGGAGCATGCCATTCACACTCCTGCATACACTTGAAAATGTTCCTACACGTGCTGCACATCAATAACGTCATGGATTCCAGAACCAAAGACCGGAAAATAAACTGTCTTCCTGCAGACTTGTTATACCTGGGGACTCTTTATGACGTATATGGCTAGGAGGGAGGAGATTACTAGAAGCCATGACAAGCAAGGCTTCAATAACAACCATTTCTGGTAGATCTGGGTTGATGATTTACTACTTGGAGGCTGGAGACTGAGGACATGGTGGAAAGAGGAGCTGTAATCTCTCCGTTCCTAGATGACCAAGGGTCATAAATCTTTAACATTGCATAAGCGATTGTTTTCTCTCTTCTTTCTCAGAAGACCTGAGGTGATGCTGAATTTGAAATAAGTGCAAACAGCGTATGTGTCTCACCTGGTTGAACCTGCGTGTAAAGGCCACAACATTTGGGGCGGAGCTGTGCTTTTCCTTCTTGTTCCAGCCGCAGCTTGACAATTCCTGGAAAAACACAAACAATCAGACAAATTGGCATGGTCCACTTAAAAAAAGTACCTTTTTGTGTACACAAGCATTTTTACTGAGAGTGCCTATTAGTTAAGTCAGAGGTCACTCAAGAGGAAGCGCAGAAGAGGCAGAGAAGAGAGAAAAGACGATGAAGAGCAAGAGAGGAAGAGAGGCTAAGGAAAAGATCCTGTCCAAAGCAAAGACAGATTAATAGATGACGGAAAAAACACACATAAATCTATGCAGAAATACACTTAATATGTCTGTCCTCATCACTGATCAAATCTATTCCAGTTTCTTAAAGATAACCAAGCTATATACTGTTCCCTTCTCATGCATAGTTTTGTGGAAAAGGATATGCAACTTCAAACTTTTTGACAAATTATTTTCAACTGGTTCACTGTCAGTCTCAGGATAGATCTCTCTCTCTCTTTATGGACTTTTGAGTTGGAAAACCACAGGTGTAACTAAAAGGAATTAACAGTGATTAAAAGTGATTGTTATTTAGTTTGCCAACTGTAAGAAGACTCAAAGAATGTAGTTTACAATGATAGAAACAGACAAAAGCTTTAAATATTTACATTTGAGAAGTCACATATGTTTTGTATTTCAATTCTTCATGAGGGAAACAGCTTAAAAAGGAGCATCAAATAATTAAAATTGTCATTTATTATTTCCACAATTCTACTAATATTCTTCTAATACTGCACACATTTCAGCTGAAAGTAGCAGCAGCTGGGGAAGCAGCAGTGCTGACATAAAAGAGCAGGACGGTGATTCTGCATCTTGAACACAGAAAAATCCTAACGACATACGAACAATCACGTCTTTCGAAGTACCAGGTTGGACACAGTTTGACCTCAGTAATGAGGTAAAGACACAGACCACACAGACACTGCAAGGGGAACCCAGACCCTCCTTTGGCCCCCGCAGGCTGTCCAGAGGCCAGGGACACTGACGTAACAGTAGGAAAAATGTTGTGCAAGCTCTCCTCCTAATCCCTGCCAGCCCAGCCAACTTGATCTACAATATGAACAGCTGAATCTCACACACAAATACACACACACACACACAGTCTCTGTAAGACTGACTGTCAGGATGCAACAAGGTCTAGCAAATTGCTCACAACTCCCTGACCTGGACCACATCAGGACAACACACTTGCAAAGAGAGGTAATGCTCAGTCAGTCAAGGGAGACTGAAGCGTTTAAAGACAGCCAGCGGGGGTAAAGAGGCAAAATATCAAATACAGATGTTAAAAGCAGACATTCATGCGTGGGCGCGGTGATGCCTCTGGGCCTATGTTTCTTGGGTCACAATGAGGATAAGAGAAAGGAAAAAGGGGGCGGTGGAGAGAAGATGAAGGGATAGTCTTAAGATTTAAGAAAAAAAAAAAAACATGTAGTAGACCAAACAGCATCTTCCCGCAAGGTTTACAAGCCTGTGTGGAGCCTCCAGAGATGGAGCATGTTGTTCCCATCACAGGATGGAGCTAAATCAGAGGGTAAAAGACACCCAGCCAGTCTCACTGAGGAGGGCCCTTTGTTTATTTAACATCTCTTCTTTTTAAATAAGCGATCCCTTCCTTCCTGCCATCATGTCAATCATTCTTCTCTCCAACTTCCACAAAACTTTGGTGATGGTTTCTAAACAATAACGTTCCACAGTTTGGTGGGTGTGTTTGTGTGTCTCCAGCTCGGACAACCACCTGACCACCCAGGTAGGCGATACACCAGAGAAGAGGCACACAGACGGGGCAGTGAAACTCCCTTGTGACTCAAGACTACAACATTTCAACAACCTATACTGACCCTCTAATAATGGACCACCTGGTCCTATCTTCAAATCTAATCATCCATCCATCTGTCCATCCGGCTAAAGTTTGAAGTTGAAGCTTGAACTGATTTTTTGCTATTGTTCTTCAGCTGTTGTGTAATAATCAATGCCAGTGCCTTGTGTGTATTTAAGCAGCAGGTAGCGGATCCAATGCTCTCCAGAAACAAATTGAGTTTTATTTCCTTTATTTTTATTTTGCCTTTATAGTCTAGTTTCATACTGATTTCACATTAGAAACTGCATGCAGCACTTAAAAAAAAGTCTGACAACAGTTGATTCTTTGGAGGAAGGTTTTGACGAGGCAGCTCTGGTGTTTTAAATACTGCAGTAAAAGTGAGCAGTAAAAAATGCCTGCTCTGCCAAAGCACAGACAGCCTGTCATTTCCACATTTGGGTTCTGGCTGAGCACCATTTTCATTAAAGTGCAGACCTATGACTATATCTGCACCGTTAAGTATGTGTAGCTAACGTGTGGGCTGTAAGGGAGACTGCTGTCAACTCCAGCTGAGTTTTAAATTGACCTACAGGTTGCATGTTAACAACAGATGGGGTCGAGGAGCATCTGTATGGATCCAAGAAAAGACATTAAACAGACATCAGACTCTTGGTCGAACATTTCCAACACCAAAACTTTATCCAACCTAAATCTTCCCTGATCCATGGCTCAAAATGGCCAGTTCTCGATCCCATCATCCATTCACTCACATTTTTGGGGATTGCAAGAAGTGTAATACAAACAACGGTACAGTCTAAAAAAAGATAAGCAGCTGCAGCTAACCCTTTGCCATGACCTCATGTGAGATACCTCAACCATTTAATTTGCTTTTGTCTATACAGTGAATGGAAAGCTGAAGTGTTGGGATCCAAGGAAATATTGGGGAAAGGCCAAGGGCCAAGACAGGAAGGCTAGGAAAGATAAGGGCAAGGAGCAGGTTGGAAAAAGAAGCAGGATGAGGAGGAGAGGAAGTGAGACTGAGAAGGAACCTTCTCTGCAAAAACAGATCGTGAAGATATAGAGGATGACAGGAATGAGTACAACGGAAAACCTGCACAGTTTGTTGCTGATCTGTACTTTAGCTTGTACTGAGACAGAGGAAACCTAAATGGAATGCCAGGTTATGCCAAATTTATGAGTGAAACTGGTTTATAGATTTAAAAGATAAAAAAGGAAAGCACAGAGGAGCAGAACAGAAAAGAAAACAAAGGGAGGGGAAAAAAAGTGGGAAAAAAGAAGGTCGTAAAATGCATTGTTGTCAGTCAGACAGTTCTAAACTATACACTCGTGCAGGGACCTACAAGCCGGCAGTAGTCTCCATTGCCTAGCTGTACTCTCCATGGAAAGAATTACTTTTCCAGGAGCTCTTTTTGTACTGTACTCTATGTGATTATTTTTGTAGCACAGACCATCAGTCCTGGCTGGTAAAACCAGACAGGACTTGTTCCTACATGAAGAGTCTAAAGTGAACTCGCTAAAGATGGCTTCAAAATAATGCTAACTATTATAATCTAAAAGAAAAAATAAACAAACTTATGCAGCATTAAATGTATTTTGAAACAGTCTTTGGCTGACAGATTCTTTGAGTGACTCACTGTTGGCTTTATGAGACTTTAAACAAAATCATCTTTGACAAGTGAGAACTCATCACAGATGATGAGTCTGTCTCTTCTGCCAAAACAATGCTTTCTTCACCTTTCACCAATATAAATGTATATCGACAATCATGGTGACAGGTTTTAATATGGGCAGGATTCTCCTTGTTGTTTATTGTGCAATAATTATGATCCAATCCATCCACCAGAAAATAACATTTGTAGACTACAAGGCCTTACAAAGAGCTTGTATTCAACATTTACATCTCCCTTGAAGTTGTGACTGCATGGCACAAAACAAATTATTTGAGTAAAATTCTTTTAAATTTCACAATCAATGCTGTAAGACATTAAACCTGCAGACCTGAGCATCTAAAATCTGAAGTGTCTCCAACTACAAGCCATCGTCTGCTTGGAGGATTTTGTCGCTGGATGCTCACGCTTGTGAAAAACTGACATACTTTTTGAAGGTACGTAAAATTCAATCTTAGAGCTGTTCTCTGTAAGCTTAAGCAAAGTTCGCCAAGCAAAGCCACTAAATTACTTACTTGGCCTTATGTCATCCCCCCTGAAGCCCATCTCAAGTCTCTCTACATGCATAAATCTCCCTTTTCCTCTCAACCTGTATTTAATAAACATTCAGCTGTAGATCAGAAATTGATAGATTATGAAATTGCAAATGGCAAACTGGGACAGATAGACAAAGATGAAGTGAAGGATGAAGGTCTTTATTCTAATTTATTCCCTTTTTATATTCCATTACATATAACCGTTCTCTGTACATTTCTCTCTCTCTCAGTTGATCTATCTATTCTATGGTGAGCTGTCCAAACCTGTTCACTCATGATAAACAGAACCCTCAGATGCTTCAAATCATTCGTAATCAATGCCTCGTAAATTTAAAAGAAAAAAGATTAAGCTACAAATCCCTTGCATCCCTTCCCTCCTCCTCTTTATGATCTATCTTGTCATTTTAAGTACATCTGCAAACCAACCGCCAAAGATCATATAAGTAATTCAGCTGAGGGTTGTACATTAAACATGACTGTGCTGCACTAAAGATTATTTTACCATAAAAAAAAAAATGTGGTGTTCTCATCAATTAAAACTGTGCCTGAAACAGATCACAAGGCTCTAGCTATGCTCCAATCAACAGCTCTTTGTAAATTTCTATGTCATCTTTTTGCACTCTTTCCATGAGTGCTGTGAAGACGAGGGTCCATTAGGAAGTAAATTAAAGCAAAACCCATGAATTTTAATGTGTCATAAGGTGTCAATTGCATAGTATCAAAAGCAGACATTAGAGTTATTTAAAAATACTGGCCTCTCCTGTTAGTTTGAGTTGGAAAGGAAAAAGGGAAGCAAACTGTGCTTCTTGCCCAAAGGGACTGGCCAGACTTTGTACCAACTCCTCACACTGTTTTTGGTATCTCCATCCACAGTTGCCATGTAATCTTTCATCGCTATTGTGACGAACTGTTATCTTTTTCCTCTCTTCCAGAGGACTTGGCGAGTCCTTCCAGGCTGCTCTCCATGCATCTGCTCCATATCAGCATTGGAACACTTGAGTTTCATGAAATCTCAGGCCAGAATGTCTGTTTGTGCGTCATGTACACATGTAAAAACATTGTAAACAAGAGTTTGCATTATAGTGTTTGGACTCTCAGTGTCTCTATGGCCTTCTCTTTCTAACACACTCTCTACCACTCACATTTATATTATATTAAGACAGTTATGATGTGTTTATGGAGAGGGGAAAAATAAAATCACTAAGAGGCCAAGTCAAAGCTAGTTTATGGTCACTTAAGCTATTTCAAGTAGGAATTATTATGGATTTGACTGCAGCTTTGGACGAACAGCAAAAACAGTAAGAGCAGCTCAGCTACTACAAAACATTTAAGCCATGCAAAGGACAATATTTGCACTCAGTAGTAGTGAGAATAAAGGGCAAGCCCAGTTTATCTACAGTAACTCAGCTGTAGGGCATTCATAGAGTGTTCTGTAATATCATATTCAAATCAGTGCGACCACAGACCAGCAAAACTTGGAACCCATCTGGTGGAAAATTTGATTCGTCTTTTGTTTGTTGCTATGCAGAAAGTCAAAATATGTCAACTTTCTTCTTCTCCGAAGAACATCTGGACATGTCCAAGTTCAGTAATTGATAAAGCTCCTCTGAATATATCATAATCAATTAAAAAAATTTGACTGCCTCAGAAAAACTCTAACAAATGAGAAAAACAAAACATCAAATCATGGCAACTAACAAGCTTTGGCCCCCTTCACATCTTTCAAATTAAAGTATTTGCTCTACACTGAACCATGATTTAACCCCAATTTTGTACATTACTGCTCCTCATTTGTTAGTAAACCCTACTTGAGTCATCATACGCTGTATGTGAACATATAGATTGTGGTGCACGACATTGAAAGTGTGCTTAAAAAGCAAAAATGTGCTGTATATAAGGAAAAACATTATTGCACAACTACTGGATTTGACCAAAGTATTAATATTTTCCCATTAAAGCAATGAGTCGATAAAATAGCAGACATGCACCAACACTCACACACACACACACACACACACAGACAAACACCTGGCCTGTCTCATCATGTGCCTGTGAGGAGGGTGAGGAGACGGACAGCAGTGGAAAATAAAATTTAGTTTAAGTTGGTTGTGAATGTGTGTGCGAGTGTGCGTGTTTTTAGTCAATGATAGGAGACTAAAGCACAGTGAGAGCAGGAAAAGGCCTCTCTAGTTCACTCTGTCCCTGGTAGAAAAATGGTAGAAAAACAAGATATATTTCATGTAATTTAAGCTGACTTTCCCTCTAATTTTTTTCAATAACTACATAGTAAAATAAATGACTGATTATTTTAAATGTGTTATAATTTCCTGTGAGGCAACATTCCCTGTAAAATTACTACTTTAAGCTCACATGGTGGTAGCCAGGAATACTGTGAGCAGAAATCCATTGCAAACCTTTTATGGAAATGGTTTTGACAAATTAGGACCTACATCCCATATTTAAAATGCCTTTTTTAAATATATGATGTGTAATATAGTGTCATTTTTTATTTGGTAAACAAAAATATTTCTCTTCATTTCCGCTTAGGGAGGTCTTCCAAAAAAAATCTGACCATATTAAAGCAGACATATTTTCATTAGGCTAATGAAGTTGGTCAGACAGTCTGACCAGGCAGAGCTCAGGAACATGTTTGCATTCATAAACTCTTCAGTGGCCTATGATTGAACTCAGCTCTGTGCAGTCATGATGATGGGGGTGGAGTCTAGAAGACGTCAATGACTTCCCTCTGAGTGAGGAAACAGCTCCTGAGACGGGACCTGATGACAGATACTAGGAAACTTTACCCTTTACTCTTTTTCTAAAACCCAGACACAACAAACTAAATACAAGGCTTCAAGAAGTCACATTACACCATTATTATTTAAACAAAATCAAAACAGGGACAGAGAATTATACCATAGGGGAGTGTGTGTGTTCCTAGCCAAAATTGAGACAAGTGTTACACATATGCAATAGCAGGAGTCAGACTGTACCACATCGCACCGGACTGTGGTCTGTACACTGCTTTTCTAAGCCCACAGCGGCCAACCTTAAACACAGGTTATCCATGACTGCTGTCAAGGAGGGTCTAACAATCCAAAAGAGAGGAAAAAAAGCATGATATTACATCGGATCTCACTGAGGCGACAGACAAGCTGTGAGAGACTGAGACACAGATGCCCCTTTTCTGCATAGCTGTAATATGTAGCTCTGTGTGGGAGTTCTGAACACAGCTGCTCAGAGCACGGCACAGTGCAGAAATTTGAACCACATGAATAATTTCCAAGTAATAAAAAGAAAGACAGCAGATTGACAAAGTCAGTTCTTAAATACTTGTATTTATTATGTAAATTTTCCACTTTATCTTTCTCTTTTGCGTGCAATATTTGGGATGTGAGAATAAACGCTTCACACTGTCACTGCTTAGCCTCAAAATTAACACCATTGTGTTATTTATTTTTTTAATGGTAACTAATTAAATGGTCTCACCTGATTACCAACTGAAGTCATCAACATCACTCTTTACATCATTATATTTAAAAGCACTCACCTCTGGCTGGATGGCTTTGAACACAGGAGCATCCATGAGCGTAATCTGGCCCTAGAGGAAAAAAACAACAGATGTTAGACATGTTAAAATTAGATTGAAACGTTAAAAAAAAGACAAGGTAAAACAAGCAAAATTTTAACAATTTTACACTGTCACTTAGGAGCTACATTACTGTATAAAGGAAAAACCACACAGTGTAAAATCTAATATCAATAAAGTAGTATATCCATATTTTCAAAATCTCAATTATATCACTGCCTGAAAGGGGATAGTGATAGTGTTTTACTATTTGCACCTTTAGATGCTTTGATATACTGTGGAAAGATGTAAGATGATGACACTAGGGTGAAAAAGTAGACAGAGGGTGCCCTCCTATGGTTGAATGGGGCAGATCAAGGGATAAATGTCACAGCATCTCAATAGGAATCAAGATAGATTTTATTGCCATGTATGTTTAACATGAAAGAAATTGGTGTTTCAGGGCATAACAATAAACATAAAAGATTTTTTTTCTTTTACTAAAAAAAAAAAAAAAAAAGATTAAAAATTTATGAATAATAGTAAAAGAAAAACTGTGCAGCAAAAAAAACCCAGCAGCTGCAAGTGGCACTACCTTAAACACTAAACAGTAAGGATTTTATTTAGGAACATCCTTTGTCATTGTTAAAGTACAATCATGAGACACATTATCGCTCACAACAAGGAATGGCTGATTCAATAGAAATGTGACTTCTGCTTTTTCATAGCCGCCATGGAAAGTTTGTGCAGAGACAGCCTGGGGGAAATCCATCAGTGACTGCTTGGCACTGCCAAACATCATCAATTATTACTGATCCAAATTCTGACCCCATTTCCTTCTGTATCATCCCATCTCCTCCTGCTGCACACTTGCAGCACAGCGCATTCGTGCTCACTGAACATTTCTTTATTTAAACTCTCTAACACACAGGTTGACCGGAGGAGGACAGACAGGCTCGCAGACACACAAACACTTCAACTTCACTTACTGCATATTCTTCAGGGGTGACCTTTAGCACGTCAAACACAACAGCATCAAAACTCTTCTTCAGGTCCGAAGAACCCTTGTCACTGAGAGATTCTGAGCTGCTGCTCTTCTAAAGGATAAACACACAGACAAGGTGCATTTTAAAGGTAATCGGAATGATGACTGTGCTGTTTAGAACAAGGTTATCACATGTTGAAGTTAGATGAGGTATGCAAGGTTTGAAATAGTTGAATAACAAACATTTAATAGCTAAGATTCCCAAAATGTTTGCTGTCAGAAAAAAATACATCATGTATCTTTATAATCATAAATTTATGCTTTATGGGATGTAAAGTAATTCATGTACAAAATGAACTTAATAAAAGAGTTAGTGGAGGTCTTGAGAGTGGGTGTGGCCTCACCTCAGAGACTGTTGCAGCGGTGGTGGTGATGCCTGACTGACCATTGGGGAGGTCCATCGTTCCCACACCATCTAGCTCTAACGCAGAAAACCATTCATCATCCTCAACTGCAGCAAAGCCCGCCCGGCCCTCTGAACACACACACAAACACACATACACAATATGTCACAGTGAGTCCTTTTGCACCCCATCCTGCCCATTATCACCTGCAAACAGACATCAGATCACTCAGCTTGTTACAGCAGCACCACCTACTGGTTGAAATGTATTAATTAAGGAATTTTCAGGTTTCACTTATCAGCATAGCTTACAAAAATTAAAAAAAAATGGCTCAAAAGAAAGTGATGACTGAACTTGAGATGTTGGCAAAAGTATTGACAGGTTTAGCTTTGTTCAGTGGGCCTGTGAGTCTGTCATTCATTATGCACGAGAGAGGTCAAGACAGAAGTAGCTTGGGCGCAGCATTAGGAAGAGATGTTCAATGAAAGGGGTTTGAAGAAAGCAGCTGTCAGTTTGAGCCACAATGCAAAACAGCTTACTAGAGTATGACCCACTGCTACTCAAAACTCTACAGACGAGACTTAAGTGCTAAACATAGTAAATATTTTGTTTTCCATTTTTTAATCAGCTGGCCTCTGGTGCAGACTGCATCTATCCTAAAATTAAATATGAGCTCTCACTACATTTTAACAGTCTACAAGACTTTTCAGAGGCACACAAACTGGTTGCAGGAACAAAACAGATTATGAGTATACAAACAAACTATACAAACTACAGTACAAACTATACTAGCCCAAGGTGTTCTTTGAAAATCGCTTACAAAAACATTTCATAACACAAAAGGTATTAAAAGCTTTACATAACAACTGTTATTTGTTTTCTTAAAAAATAACCTAAACGATTAAATCAATTGTTCACACTGCCATTTTATTTATGTGAATCAAATAATCAATACAGTTTCAGCATGAGGATCAATAACTAAATGTTGCACAAGATGCATTTTTATTGTTTTCTTTAATTGGCTGCAAACCTCATGACATGTCTGCTTGCAAAATGTATCAGTCGTGGTAGCTATAAAAAAGAAATTTGAGTATCCATATTGTGGGGTGATATAACAATACTGATATGACCCTTTATCAATAGCAATTAAAAAATAGTTTAAGAGAATGTTCAATGGTTTTACTTTTATAGAAACCCTTATCTCAGCACACTCAAATATACCCTGACTAGGGTTTATTTCAATAAGTGTGAGAGTGCTATAAATGACATATCAATAGCTAACTATTTAACAGGTGTCTCGTTAAGTTGCACCATCGATATGTGACAACAGAAACAGTGTGACATGAGAAAGTGAGTAAAAAATGGTGAGTAAACTGTTTAAAAAAGCATATGTCAGCTCATCAGTATGGTTCAGGGTGAATATGTGGGAAAGACACTTTATTTAAAAACTGGACTTAGCTATAATGTTTTGGCCACAACTTGCATTCAACGAGTAACAATGGCTTTCAGTAGCACAATAATCATCCACAAAGTGGCTCTAAGGTTGCACTGGATGCAATTATAATGTGAATATTTTCAAATTCAAATAGGACCAACAGACTCAAAACAAATTTGCAAAGCCTTATGTTCTTAATTTCAAATTAAAAATTCATTTTTAATCGTACAACTCAAGCTGATAAAAAAATAATAAATAAGAGTTGTAAAAAGTGTGGTGCCTTGATTAAAAATAAAGTGGTTATATTCTAATGAAGGTGCTTCAATTCAAAATTAAATTCAGATAAAACAACCTTTTTTCCCTAATGGTCTCTATTATAAACAGATTAATAAAATGTAATAATAGACAGAGATTTAATATTAAACACTAAATCATCATCAATTTTAAACACTGCCAAGCCCTTATCTGTGTACCTTTATTAACCTCCCTTCTTAATCTTTCTGAGACCATGTGGATTGATGGAAACACATCAAAATCTGAAGATTTTATGTATTGTAAATATGATATTGAAGGATTAAGTGATGATAAAATAATATTCCTAAAATATTCTTCTCTGCCTATGACTGAAAACACCTCAGAGACTATTTCTTGCCAAAAGAAAACAGAAAGACATTAATGAAAATTAAGAAGCTGCTGAGAATACTTAAGGCCATTAAAGGCATCCCTTGTGTACTTGATGCATGCCTGTCTGTGTGTGTGTGTGTGTGTCTGTGTGCATCTCGTCAGTCTGTCTTTTTGGCTGGCTCATGGCTCAAGCTGAAACAGCCTGTGCTTAAAGAGCAATTAGCTGCCTTCCACATTTGCATTCTGCAAAGAGTAAACACCATAACATCATGTAAACCCTCCATGCATTGTTTGTGACAGAAGTGTATAATTGTACAGGAAGCAACAGCTGGTCTCTATTTACAAGCCTGAGTCTGTCCGCTGTCTTACATCTGTAATTACCTTACTTCCTGGTCTAATACCTGTGTGTTTTTGGTCTGTCTGTCAAAAGCGCCTCTGGACAATGACGCAAAATATTACTTGGGTGTTTTTTCTGTAGTCACCACACTAACTCACAGTCCTTTAACAGGGTTTTAAAGTTAGAGTCAATGCAAGCATCCCCTGTAACTAGTTACAATCTTTTTATTTAAAAATAAACACTTAAAATTTGTCTATGATTCCACCATAGTTGAGCATTTTTGTTAAGGTTCAGTTTGTCTTCATGTGGTTTGTTGCACTACATCTACACTCCTGAGTATCTAACTAAGGAAGCACTGCTAGTGAAGCTAATGTGACTGTACCTAACTGTACTCTTATTGCTAAGAAGAAAGAGTCAGTTAGTATAAAACCCCAAGGGCAAAGACACACCTGTGCTGGCACCACACCTCAAAAAACAAGCAGTCCCTGCAAAGACAAGGCCATACTTACCAGTTGTGTGTCAGATGTGCATAGTGTTGGACATGAGGCTTGCTCGCTGTTCTGTATAGCTGTCTTTGTTTATTGAGTCCCTTCTTTCTCTGAGGCTGACTCGTGCCGTCTGTTTGAAAAGAACAAAAGCCAGAGAAAAGAGAGAGAGAAAGAGAGGAAGACAGCATGATTTTTCTGAACATTGGGAAAACCCACACAATCATAAAGAATAAACAGCCAAAAATCCAATAGTTGAAAAACAATGACAATCTAAATAACAAACCATTGGCTATTGACAAGATTTGTAGCATTTTAATAAAAACCTTTGTTCTGTATCCTCTGAACTATTAGTTTTATCAACCATAAGCTCACAGCAGGAATGAAACTTGCTTCTGTTGACCAATTTCTGGAGGTCCATGAGGCCTGCTAGTACAAATGGATCTTTATGCTGTAGATCACCAGACTTAGTGTGGAAATGTAGTACTGGACTTTTTTGACATCATGTGACTAACATGACATTTCAGTTAGTTATGCAGGGTGTCATGGAGAAGTTGTGAATGTGAAGAGTTTCCAAAGTTCTTTTAATTACATGCTAACAGCTGGCTTACCTATTCCCTACTGCACTATGCTTCACTGTAACAGACAATTGGTAATAATATCTGTGTGCATGACTGCTGGTTTTGTTTAAGGCCTAGGATAGTTTCCTCTTATTAGTTTGTTTTTAAGTGTGTGTGTTTGTTTGAGTATGTTTGAATGTATCAGAGAGAGTCTACATCAGAAAGAGCTCACATGAGACAGAGTTTAGTCTCAGTCTCAGTCTCAGTCCATTACAGATGGACCACTCGAGCATGTGTGCATCTCAACTGCATTATAAAACTTGATATTACAATAAAGTCATTACATTACTTTCACCTACTTGCTCTTATTACTCACTAGAATCAGTTACACAGTAATCACATTTCATAATGTGTCAACAGTATAATGCATCTGAATTTATCAGACAATTCAATGCATTAATTGTTAGATAATAATGAAATCCTTAACAGCATGTTGATTTATATGTGTGTCCCATTTTTACTCCAAATTGAATAGTAAATTTCTTCTAGTGTTTTGTGTCCACTAAACTCTACACTGTTTGGAGCTGACTTTGTTGTGCATTAAGTGTAAATCCCATTTTGCTCAGGCCCTCAGGCTTCTTACTTGACATTACATGACTCACATCACCAGTAGGTGTCTCACTACTCTAAGAGATGAAAGCCTGCTGGGACTTAAGCTGGCTGTAGACAAAGTACTGCATGCTGGCAGACAGTAGTTGGCCTTAAGCCATCAGGTAGGGGGCTAAGATGTTCTCACCCTTTCCAGGTTGCTATCATGCTGGCTAGGGGTACAAAGCTCACAGGCAGAACAAACAGTGGATTAAGATTTCCACACTCCAAAGTAAACTGTAAGCCTTTGTTGACACAAGCCTTTACATTTCTTCAAAGATCATATCAGACCAAAGAACACCATCCCACAGCTTCACTTCAAATAAGTTTTATATCAGTCCTAAAAAGCAAGACATTTACAGTATTTGCAGGCAACATATAAATAATAGCATCTCTTTAAGCACAAACTTAACAGACACAGACAAACACCTCCTTGCAACAGCCTGTTTGTGCTCATCTGTTGTCAGTCAGTATGTCCTCTGTTTGAGATTCCCTGTCAGTCATGATCCCAACCATCCCAGACTGGTCCACGTCTCATATTTTTACAGCTGATTACAACGCCCACACCTCCAGCTATTCTACCTCAAGAAAAAACAGAGAATGATAGCATCCCCCTCTTTCTGAGTCACTGCTTGCCCTATCCAGTCCTCACTATCCATAAATTCCTGATTTAAGTCCTCCCACTCTAAGCAACATCCATGCACCTCTGACAGTGAGCTGAGCTGAAATGTGTTTTGGTGACATAATTCCATGTGCTTCAGTCCTCATGCCTGACTTATTGAGTTTTAAGTCTTAGGAGTGTGTCCACAGGATGTAATATCATGCAAATGGTCATAATGCGTAGGTGTGCGTTTGGGAACGCTGAGAACGTAAGGAAGGAATGGAAATTTTTTTTGCATCACTGGGACTTCAAGAGGACATGAAAGAGACTCGAGGAGGAAGCTGAGAAAAACAGAGGAACAGTTGACAGTGGGAATGATTCATGTTGGAGGATGCAGTGGAGGATGTGTCGTTGATAAGTGACTCATACACTGCTTGGCAGGTGCTGTTAATTCAGGCCTCCCTGAATGGGTTGATTGTCCCTCTCCCAGTTTGTGTTGCCAGACTGCTTTTTGACATGCACATGTACTGCAGCTAAAACACAAAAGGTGGTGGCGGCCCAACAGGCATTGTTACTGAAGGGCATAATGCAAAGTGTTTTTGCATGTTGTCATGCACGTGCCGGCATATTTGTGCACGTGACCACAAACTTCACATCCTGCACAGACCCTTTACATTCTTGTCTCCTGTGGCCCTGAAAACAGGTCTTCACCACCATTTGTCAAATTCCTCTGTCCTCCTTATTTTGTTCATCTTCTGTCCTTTTCTTTCTCACCTCAACCTCATTTTACAGCAGAGTAATCAGTCTTTAAGCTGGAAGTGTTTTGGGATAATTGGACAAAAGGGATATTTTCCAGGAGGTAAACAGAGTATAAATTCAAATACATACTGCAATAGGAAATTGTTTGAAACAGTGGAAGTTACAATAATATGTAGTAAAGATACAAATGGGCTATAAATCGATTAGTCAATCAACAGAAGATTTGAAATTGTGAATATGAGCTGTTTTTCTTATCTTTATATTATAGTTAAAAGTATGAAGTTTGGTCTTTTGGCTGAAGGAAACAAGACAAGTGAAGATGTGACCTGATTGTGATGTACTTTTTCTACTATTTTTAATTTAAAAAAATTAATCAAGAAAAAACAATGCTTGCAGTTCTAGTGATACTACAGAATAAATTTTATTTGGAAATTTTCATCATTTGTAATTCTGTGGTAACCATAACAAAACTTTGGCAGTGCATTACAAACAGCACTATAGTGGAAACACATTAAAAACCTGGCATTAAAAACACAGTGCACCATATTGCCCTAACCCTTGATTTCATTTACTTTTGTATGTACATTTTTACTCATTTCTTAATCTATGTCCCAACATGAGATACAAACTACCACTTCAACACACACAAAAAAGAACTGGTCTGCATTTACTGTGTTAATTTGGAAGTGAGGGACCAAGTTTGCATGTCTCTTTATAGAAATGTACCACAAGTGTGAAGGTCACAAGATATGACTGCGAATAAAGGATTAGGCATGTGAGATTTGTATAATGTTCAGCATTAGCAGAGTGCTGTGAAACTTCAACAGCTTTGACAACTTTACTAGCCCCTGCCTGCAGCACTGCAGGCGTGTCTTTGATATTCAGCAGCCCCTGTAAGCCTTGCTTCTCAATCTGCTAACACTGCATATGAGACCACCACAAACGTCTTCCTACCTTATGCTCACAGCAAGATTCATAGACCTCATAAATTTGAAGAGTACAAGAGTCTTCACCTTGTCACTGCATAAGCCATTTTTAAAAAGGAAGAAAGAATTATTTTTTTTATTTTGCCCAACTGCACTTCATGATAAATCATACAGTACCTCCTTTCTGTCACTGTCTGCATTATGCATGCACTATACAGACACGTGCTTTCTGTTTTGCCTAGTGGCGACGGGGCATGATGCATTTGAAAAGCATGCCGCAGATGCACCAAAGTCAGTTAGCTAAAGTAGGTCAGTGTGTTGAACTGAGCACTGAGGCATGTGGCAGCCCATTAAGCTGTGCCCTCCTCTTCTTCTTTATAATACACACAGTACACACACAATCAGGGCATTCACACTTTTGGGAGCTGTGGGCCTTCAAAGTCAAAGCTGTTATCTTTCAGGCAAATTATGTTTAAAATTGTAGAGGGCCTCATTGTCATATGAAGGGGAGACACAGTACTGTGCTGAGCCTATAAACAAGTTAGGACTTAACTCCCCTTACTATAATTTTTTACAGCATTTCCAAGCAGAAGAGGTATTTAAGTAAGGCTAAGGTTTTCTCCATCTGCTTAGTTTTTCCCCTTTCACTCTTTGTTTACAAGAACAAAAAGAAGAGCTTCATTTGCACTTCTTCACATTTTTTGCAGAGCCTGTGTTTTGGTATTGAAGACTGGATGGAAGTTCTCGCTTTCCCAGGGCTCTACTCAGACCTCCCGGGAAAGCACTATTGATATGGAGCAAAGAGGTGCCGGATTGATCATGCATACTCTCTAATAACCTGCACGTAGCCGGCCCAACACACACATGCACCTACATGTCACAGCAGCTCGATATACATTGCTTTCACTCAGCAGGTTGTCTGTTCAAGCAGAGGTTGGTGGCAATGCCTGCAGAAGGACAATGGTGTGTGTGTGTTTGTGTGTGTGTGTGTTGCTGTCGATGAAACATGACTAAGAGCCCCTTCACACCATCACTTAACATGCCACTAATGTCTAGATCCTTCTGGGGGTCAATAAGTGGACAGAGGCAGCTCCATGGCAGTTGCGACCAGGACTGAGAATGTTTTTAAAGAACAGATGAAGAGCGGAAAATCAAACAAAAAGACAACTGAAAACAAAACCTAATCTAGACATGCATCTGTACATAAAAAGCTATGTGGTTCATTTGCTTAAATTTTGAATACCCGTTATTCCCAAGGCTCTTCAACTGTTCTTCCTCAAAAGACACTGATTAATATTTCAGTTCTTACATATAGAACAGGTTTTGAACTCTGTGAAATCTTACAATGTGATAACACAGCTTACACCACATTCCAATTTCAAAGTTGCCTAGTGAATAAGAAAATACTGCATGAAGTGAGAAGATACCTTTATGTTCCATCTTTTCTGACATGGGGGTTTTGCATATCCAATTTTTCATAGCAGCATGAAGCATAAGGAAGCATTTTTTGTAGAAAATTGAAATGAATCTAGTGAGACTATGCAGAACAACCGTGATCTACCCTTTAACATACTGAGCCATCTGTTCATGAATATTTAGGCCTGTCTGTGACTGGAAATGAGCATGATCTAGAAGGAAAACCCAAGGGCAAGTATCTAAGCACCCAAGGGCATAGTGGGTCTTAAAAAGAAAGACAATTATCTAACTTTGAAGCTCAAAGCATATTTGCAACTCTCTCTTTTCCTCTTTGCTCATTATCAGTCCATGAATTAGAACAGAACATGCCAGTGCTCTCACCCAGCAGAGATATAGATTGTATATTTTATCTTAGAAAACATGTCCGGGTATGACTACTGTATATGCCATATGAAATCTATTTTTGTTTTAAAATACATGCAAAATTATGAGGATCATATATAAGTGCATGTATTATTTTTTACGAAAACAGTAAATTTCCTTTTCTTTTGAAACTTCAAGTACAGAACAGTAGTGATACAGTACAGTATATGATTCTGCAGTCCTGATATCACTGTGCAGTATAAACAAGTGCAGTTTGCGCGAGGGTTTCAACAAAAAAAACTTGAGTTGTTTTTCAAAGTTTACCTGCCTGAAGACTGATTACCATTAGAAAGACAAAGACAAAGCAATGCTTGAGGGCTGCTTCCAACAGCGAAGGCAAATGAATATCATCTTGAAACACAGTGTTTGACCATTAAATAAATGGGGTTCTCTATATTAGACTCAAAGCACTGGTCATCTGTTATGTATCTTATATGAATGTCTATAAAATTTTTCTTGCAGTTTCCTTCACTTGGCTTGCAGTCTATCCTTTATAATTGTGTTTTGGTGGCATGGATACATGATGCTCACAGAGGGCTGCTAATTAAGTGCAGTGGATGAGCCTGATTTCCCACACTTGGATTCTTCAAGCAACTGCAAACATAGGAAACCCTAAAAAACATGATTATCAATGGTGTAAACATACTAATGCTGTACATTAATAATTCACTGTATGACTGTATGACTAAATTAGCTGGTTTCAATAGGTTTGAGGGACTGTCCTAAAGTAATTAAGATGTCTTCTAAAAGTTTCCTTTGGTTGGTTTTTTTATGTAGGGGATTTCCTCAGAAGTGAAAACAACACCTACATTACATCTACAGTATGTGATGACATATTAAAAGAGTTGGGGGTGTCAGAAGCTTGTTTATGAACAGTCACAATTTAGTAGTTTTTCTTTGCATATAATAAAAGCTTTAGTTGTTTTTTCAAAGCACACAATTTAAATTTGCACAGACAATTCATTTGTGTCACGAGGTCTGTCAGATGGATGGACATTGTGAAAAAGTGCAGGTCAGCTCACTCTTGTTCTGATGGCTGACAGCAACATACAGAGGACATAAGGCATGTTAAGTAGACAAACCGTTAAAAGCACACGCACCTAGGCCTAATTTAGTTAGATCTGTCTACCCTGTTTGTGAAATTCCACTGGTACTAAATCAGAGTCATAGCAGCAGCTTGCACCGTGGGGTGTGATTAGGCTTTTTTTAGATACACTTGTCTTTCTCTCTCGCGCTCTCTCTCTCTCTTTACCCCCTTCTCCCTTGATCCCAGCAGCTCTCCCTGCTGATAATTAGAGCCCAGGCTTTACAGAGAGGCAGTTCAGGCTGTCTGCACCTCTGTCTTTACTCCTGGCACTTCCACCAGTGATACAGACACAGTTGGTACTTACAACTCTCACAGGCCTGAATAACACCTCACATGAACAGCACAGCCACAGCCTACATCTCCTAGAAGCAACAATCAATTCAAAGAAAATACTAAAAGAAACTACTCCTTCCAAGAGCTAAACAATGGATAAACTGGTCTAAGTATAAGAAAGAGATAAACATAACCAGTTATCAATCAAATGAACTGAAGTAAAAGCCGCAGTGCCAAGCTTGTGAGTAGTGGCATGTGGCAGGGCCCCAGAGTAGCAGGCTGTCACGTGTGGGCAGAGCGATGGCCTACAGTTTGTTAGTATGTCTATGCCTGTGTGTGCTGGCTTCAGCCTTATTTGTGTCCCAAATGTGAGCGGGCATGCAGCCCGGCCTGAGTTCAACTCTGCTGTAGAAGACTAGGCGACCTGAGATGGTGACAGATGAGTTGGGGGGGAAAGGGGGAAGGGAGGGAGGAGAGAGGAAGCAGAGGAAGTGCAGAGCTGGCAGCAGTACTGATGTCTGCGGTCATTCCCTGCACGGACTATTAACAAGGAAAGGGCAGACTAACAATGCAAGGCAATAGAGCAGTCAGTCAGAGCAGTAATGTTTAGAGGAAACTGATACGATCTCTATGTCTTCCTCTATGAGTCTCTGTGGATTGGCACAAGAAAAACCCACAGTGGTAAAAACTCCTCATGGAGATTGAGCAAACACTCTTTCAAGCTTAGAGTGACTCTTAATCCTGGACACTCAGACAAAACATCACTGTGAGAGGGACAAGATAGTCTGTATAAATATGTGAGAATGTGTGTGTGTGGCTGTGACAGCAAGATATAAATATGAGCAGAGTTGACAGTCCTGCACAGTGGGCCAATAGCATAATACCACAGAGATCCATCTTTGTAATTCAGGTCCAACAGTATAACAGCTGAGTGATGCTATGATTACCCACTTTGAACTGAGAATTGAATCAGCTGATTAAAAAAAACAACAACAAATAAATCATATCACCTGTCATCTATTGTCAATATTTTCTTTCTTTTTTATACTCCCATGTGTTCTTCTGCCTTACTTGCTGAGACTGGCCACGCCTTTGTGAAGTTAAGCACCCCAGTTTTGTAGAGTTGATGACATGTTGAATCTTCTCAACTAAACAGCACTAAACAGAAAAAAATCAAGGCACTAGAGTGTGGAAAGGGTCATTTGTGTAGTCAAACCAACTAAAAAACTGTACAATATAAGGATGGGTGATACGGACCTATTTGTCATATCACAGTAGTGCTAAACTGCCAAGAATTGCCATACAACTGGCAGTTTTTATGTAGGCTACAGCAATATAACAGTATACTTTAAACCACTAGATGACAGGTTTGTCTCACAGCAGAGATTTTGCTTTACTTCCAACTGACATGGCAATCTTTTTGATATTTCTGGATGTATTAGGCCATTAAAATAACATGAAGCTCACTGATTTAGAAATATTTATTTAATTGGATTAGTCATAACCACATATTCCATCAGGTAATTAATCTTTAAACAGATATACACTGTTGTTGCCATATAAAAACATTTGGTGACATGTTTACGGCTTACCAGGTTAGTTTTACTTGTCTGTCTTCAAATCACACTTTTAGTGTTTATCCCGGGGTGACTGCAAATTGGTTCATGAAGAATCATTTTTCCACGTGTAGGAAAAGTACTGTAAGCTTCTTTTTTTCTCAGGTTAAAATGAGTACACTCCGCTTGTTGAAAACTTGTTTTGACCCAAAAGATGCGTCATGATGACACATCCCTCAGCATATGGAGGCTCAATTAACAAGTGGCAGTAGATTTAGATTAGATTAGATTTTGTAAAAATTGGTCTTAAAATAATCTGACAACTGGTCAGAAATAGTTTGCGTGTCAATTTTTAGTTGCCCATGATCACTACTTTACACTGCCTTTTAATAAAGAAACTGCTACACACTTGCAAGTGCAGTGCCAGTGGTGACTCTGTCATAAGATCAGTAACACAACTATTGCCAACTTTATATAAGCAACAAACTGAATGACTAGAAGAAGGTTTACTGAGGTAACTACACAAAATATTTCACTCCAGCCAGACACCGATTATTAAATTTGACTATCAAAGTCAGAATGTGCTGGATAATACCACATGATTAACTGTGTAATTGTTCATGTCTCAGAGCCTGTTTTCTGTTAACACTGTTATGAGTGAGCATTTTAAACATATTATCTGAAGTTTTGGTCAAAGCAGATTAGGACAGAGGTTTCCTGCCTATCTCAATCTCAGGCAACATGTTTAGACTGAGGTTGAATGTTGTTTTTTCCAACAGCCTAAAAGGTTAAGCTGAACAACAACAAAAGCTTGAAAAATATTGACAAGGAAGTGTTAAAATCACAGAGAAAAGGTTAAAGGTTGGTCTGCTGGTAAAGTATAGGCAACACTTCCTTTAGCTACTGTGGCCTTTATTATGGTAGCCAAATAAAAGCTTAGGTGATAGTAACTGGAAGTGAATAAACCAGGAAGGACCCCACGCCAGAGCTGTGGATTGCAGTTTTAACACAAAATCCATTTGGGATTATTCTTCCAAACTTTCTGGCTGGAATTATGAAGTTATCTGGAAAAAGGTATCAGCCTTAAGTAACAAGTTATCTTCATATCACCTGGTTCCCTGTCAGGGTATGTGTTTGTGTGTATGTGTTTGTGTGTACAGATGTGGGTGTGTGGGTGGGTGTGTGTGTGGAGGAGCTGCCTGAGCCCCACCCACAGTGAAACTCTGACACAGAGAGCACATGCTTGAGGGCAGAGGCAGTGCAACCAGATATGACAGCAAAACTTGTCTCAGTGCAGGTTTTTTTGTTGTTGTTGTTGTTCAATCTGCCCAGGTGCTGAAAAAAAGGGCTTAGGTGCTGCACCCATGACTTTTAACGGCAGGTAAAACCCTGCCATTTTCATTGCATCATAAATGTTGTTGGTGGAAGCACAACAAGTAATATTGAGGTCAGTAGAGATGATCAAAGCCATGTACATATATTGTGCAGCAAAGTGATTATACTAAAACCATTTCAACACATTGTAAAATAAATTGTAAACACAATTATCATGTCAAGTCTAGCTGATGAATATAAATGAAAACATCCTCCCTTGTCCTGAGTTTAAAACAACTGCATATCATAGGAACTTAAGCAAAAAGATGGTGCAAAACAGTCATATGTTCCATCTCTCTGTCACTAAAATTAAGCTCTTTCACTGTCAAATTGATGGTACTACAAACACTGACACACAGCATTTCCCAAAACAGAGTTCCAAGTGGCCCCTAGGGGCTTTTAAGTAAGAGACAAACTTCAGACACATGGCATGCTGAAACCTGACAAAGTGTACAATTATGCTGGAGCAAACACACACACAAATACCTACAATCTCAACACAATACTTCTTTCTAGAAAAGACAAATTCTTTATATCCAGACATTGGAAAATCTGTTAATGTAGAGATAAACTGACAGAAGGCCAGGTGCATAGTATTCAAAAGGACAGAAAGGTCTTAACATTTCTCCAAAAAAACAATCTAAGCTACACAGATATTGTAGCCATCTCGTGGGAGGATTGCTTGCTCAATGGTCCTGCCAACCACACAGCCAAATTTGGACTGAGATATAGCATTTAAAAGGTAGTTTTATGAGGTAGAATTAGATTAGAGAAAATCAGAGAGCAGCTCTACCGAAGAAACAGCAAGGAGTGCTTCTTAATCTGCTACAATCAACTCAAACTCCAGTCCAAGTATATTCATCAAGTCATCCATTCCCTGGATACAACAGCAAAATATATGATCTCATCCTCCTCCAACAAGGTCTTCAGTCCTCTTTTAGGTTGGCCTACTCTGCTCTTGTACTTGACCCAAAAGACAAGTGCACCAGCCAGTAACGAAACTAAGCATTTGCAGCGTCTTCAAAAGCAAACAAGCTGTAGGCAAGCTATTGTTAGTCGTATATCCTGTGTGTGATTACGTGGTCTGCACAGCCAAGATTTTAGTAAGACAAAGAAGGGGAAGACTTCAGCTGGGAATTCAGTCCTGTGTTGTTGATACTGGTGTGTTTAACTTTAGAGTGCTTAGTTATAAGATTAGTTTTGATCCAGAACTCAAATCACTTTGAACTTGCTTAACTGAGCAAGACTGAGATAACAGGCCTCCTGCACAGCTTAAAACATGCTCCCTCTTTCCCTCACACAGTGAGTTTTGCATGCATGACTTCCCATAACATGGCATTGCTCTGTCTCCAGAGCCTTGTAAATTGACCAATTACAACTTAAAAAACAAAGGGAGAGCTGCTGAGAGGAAAAGGCAGAGGAAGAGTAAGTGCGTCATCCAACACTTGCGCTCATCGTGGGAGCAAGAATAAGAACCAAAACTGCTTCCAAGGCTTAAGAAAAAATCTAAAATATTATTGAAATCTGACAGATAATTTGACAGAGAGTGATATCGCAGTTGCAGAAGCTCCAATACAATTTAATACAACAAATTGTGTCACAGCACACAGATATTACCAGACTTACTAACCATGTTCTCCAGACATAGCATGCTTGTTAGATACAGAACACCTCAAAAATCATATCATCATCTTTTTAGTTATTTTTTTTCACTAAAAATTAAAGCACAACCATTCCTTTTAAAATCTTGACTCACTACAGTATCTGTCAGAAAAAATTGCAATATGATTTATTTAATAATTAATTTTACATATGGTTCAGCCCTAATCCAAACTTGCACCTAATCTGGTCTAAGAGGGACATGAACATCAACCACATACACACAGAGCTGTTTGCTCTTAGAGGTCACTAGGTCAGAGGTCACCTGGGGGAATAAAACCTGACGCCCACACACCCAGAGGTCAAGAGAAAACACTAAAAGAGGAAGAGGAGAAAAAGCAAAATAAAACTTGATGAAATGAACTTAACAGCAGAGAGAGAGCAGAGAGGCAGAAAAGGCAGCATTAGAGATGAAAAGAGCGAAAGAGAAACAACAACAAAATGTCATGAAAACACAGTGACAGATTTTGCCTAATCTGGCCATGGCTGCCTCTGCAGCAGCTATGAAAGATTGATTCTTTCATCTTTCTCACACAAGGCAGAACAATGTTACACTGTGTGCTCTTTCCAGTTCCAGTAGTGTGTGTGTGTGTGTGTGTGTGTGTGTGTGTTGAGATACAGAGAGAGAGAGGGAGGGAAACCGAGCCTGCATCTAATGGAAGAGGAGCAACAGCTGAGACGGGAGAAACAGCTGTATCTCTTCAACTACTGCACTCCTCCCCTCCCCCTGTCCTTCCTCCCCCTCTCTCCCTGAATGAGCCCCTCACACCCCTTTTCTGACCCTCACTCTCCCACAGAGCAAAATGGCCAAGGGCAACTCTGTCTTTGCACACACACAGACACAAATTACAATATGCACCACAGTTAGACAGACACTGCTGGTTTGAGCCTCTGTTCTCCTTTCAGAGGACAAGTACAGACAGGATGCATGTGCTACTAAACATTAATCTATTGACTAAAAATAGGAAAGACATTGTTTCCAGAGGCAATGTAGCCCTCCCTCTTCTCTTCCCAAATCTTTCAAACCCTCCTAGCTTTTAGAGATTCTAACTGTGAGACAAAAAGCAACCAAATAAACAGTGAAGTTTTTCTTTGACATACAAAACATATTCAAAATTACACCTGTCCATAAAGTCTTTCAGGGTACTAATCATTTTTTGGTTGCCAGTCTCTTACACCCACTGAGCTTATTTGATGCAATAATACAGGTCTTTTGTACTTACGAAATCTAAACAGACATGCAAGAAATTATAAATATTCAAAAGTTGTGCATATATCCTTTACCTTAACATCAAATTAATGATCAATATAGAAAAGAATATAAAAAAACTCTCCTGGCATGTTTGTGGAATGAAACTAATTAATTAGTAATAAAAAGCAGCATAAATGTCATAGGCTATTATATGGGAAGATGTGGCACACTGAAATAATGCCTCAAGAGCTACTGATACTCAGTTATATCTTATTATTAATTATACTGATAAGAAAAACATACACATTTTTGCATTCTTTACCAAATATTCTGAAATTATTGCAGAGGATTCTTTTACTTAACATTCTACATACAATAAATTTAATGGTGTAGTGTTACAGCGTTAAATACAGCCTGTGCTACACCTGTAACTGCCTATTTGTGAATAAGCAGTGAAGTGAGTTTTATTGTGTTTAACTGTACTCGTCTGTAACGGCAGATGACATTCACACAGAATTCAAAAAAAGGTGTGAATGAAATGAACTGACACTCAGCTTGACAGTTGGTGATGTAAGGCATGTAATTGCAGGCATGTGAGTGCAAGTCTCTGTCTGCATGTCCAGACCCAACAAGTGGGAAACCTGACAAAGGCGACAGGAAACAAGTTGTCTCAGTCACACAAAGTCTAAAAGGATTCTTTGAGATGGAGAGAAAAACAGTGGCTGAAGCGGTGAATCATCACTATTCATTGGTCAAGGAGGTGCTGGGATGGTAAAAAGGAGATATCAAAACAGGACAGATGCACAGGATACAGCTTCATATCCAGTAACTATGCTTTAAAGACCAAAAAGCCCACAAAATATCTTATAGGGCCTCTCTGCCTATAAGGAAAAAAGATGTTGGAAGGACAAGAAAGCAACAGGAGAGCGAGGGAGAAAGAACAGAGGCGGAATCATGTTTGGTTGTATCTGATCTATTGTCTTTGCCTGGGTTCAGAACCAAGTTCACAAGTTTCCATGACATAGCCAAGGTTCAGCTCTTAGTTTAATTCCCAAGCTAAAACATTGATAGTTTGGACAGATATATGAGGTAGTGTTTTAAGAACACAAAGCCCTGTCTCTAGCGCCAATACAGACTAGTGGATCCGGACAATATGCAGGGGAAGTGGAAGGGTGCGGTATCTCTCTGTTTACATCCAACTGAGCCAGTGGGGGAATGGTGGGCTGCTCCTCATTCTGTATTTGTAGAACAAAACCCCACAAGAGTCCTAACATCCTCTTACTCAAAGCACCTGAGCACACACATGGGTTGAGTGTAGTAAGAGCAACAACCACATAACTCAGGAACATTTTAAATGCTTACACTTGATTAAAGAGCTGTTTGATTCAGGCAGAGGACAGAGTTGACAAGTTGTGATAAAATGGATGATACTGGATACGAGTGCAATTGCTAGACACTTATTTGGTGCACCTAGTAAAAATTATTGCAGCCTAATTTAAAAGCTTTGCAAAAAACTGAGTACTGTTCCTACAACCTTAACCAAAACCAGAGCATTTTGGTCAACCTCAATACCTAAACCTATGTAAATGATATTAATGCTCATACATTTTTGTCACATTGTCACATATGTACATTCTAATTCCCAATTTATAAAATATCATCTTTCCATGCTGCATGCTAATAATTTGCTTTCATATGAAGATTCTTCTTGTGAGAATGTTGCAAATATGCATTGCAAAATGCCACTAAACACAAAAGGGAAAAGCCCAGCCTGGAAGTGTCAGGTGGAACAAGGCCCTCATGACTGACATTCTGCATGCCTTAAAGGCTGGGCCCTTTTACTATAGCTCTGTCCCTGAACTCACCTTTGACCCCTGAACTCATGACCCTGAACACCTACAATCTGATGTACCACTCAAGCACTAAAACCCATCAGTTGGGTGCAGTTAGCTGTTTGTGAACTGTTTACAAGCAGGGTGTATAAAAACAAGTACTGTTGGGGGGATAACAACTATGATGAACCAAAAGTTTTGTTTTGTTTGTTCATTCACTGGTCAGTTTCTTTCCCAAATTGAAATTATTATTATTGCTACAGAATAAAGATTTATGCAAGCCTTACGTATTTAAAACAAAATCAACCAGACGTATTTGAGAAGTGCAGCTCTTATTGGCCCAAGTGATCTCAAATGACAGCCAGGCATTCCAGTATGTAAAAAAGACCCCAGTAGATGAAAGGGGAGAGAGAGGAGGGAACAGAGAGAAGAGGTTTGTGGGTTGGTGAATGTAGATTATGTCAGTGCAATGTAAGGGGACATTGCCTCATAATTAGACAGAACAAAATTAAGGGAGACAAGACAGGACAAAAATAGCATCAATACTCACAACAAGAAAGCAACACGAAAAAGAAACTGAGAGCAAAGACAATCAAAAGAGAAACTCATAACTAGAGTTGTGCAGCCATCAACTGGCTGCAAAGCTCTTCATGTATGAGCCACTCCCACCAGTGGTTAAATTCAGACTAAAATGTCCTCAAAGCTCCAGGCCTCCTGCTGCTGCTCAGCCTATTGTGGCGTGTGTATAGCAGGGTGTGTTTTGTCTGTCTGTGTGTGTCCAGTCTTCAACACTTTACAACATTGTGTTCTGACTGCTCTTGGTGGCCTCTACTTCTCCTAAATGAGTGCTGGGATTACAACACAGCAGGAACCACATGGCATATACTCTCAAAACAACAAGAGAAGGCCTTTTTGCACAACTTCCTCAAATATCACTCTGTGTACAACTGAAAAGGCACATTGCTCAACCTACGCAGTGAAACCCAGTGCTTGCTTCTGAAATTATTGAAGTGAAACGTGTATTATCAGGCTCTTTTATCTCCTCACACAGTCATGCACACAGCTAGTCAGATGCTAGGAAATCTCACATCTACAACACCCACTTCACAAAACTGCCAGCAACATTAGAAACACCTTATTTATAAAAGTCTATATCAAATACACAATCATACTCAGTGTTATCATCAGTGTTCCAAAATGACTTGTCAAGAGCATAGACCTTTTAGATTTCTCTCATTAGTAACAGAGTAGTTGGGTGACTTTGTGGGGTTCACATAAACACCAGATTGGAGAATAGACACAGATAACTAGCTTTGTGTTTGTACATGAATTGACAGAGCCAAGGCTGGGAAGGCATCAGATGAAGAGTGTGACGACATGTGACTTTGCAGTTCCATCTGTGCTGAATGGATGTGCCAGGCACACACATAAAGTTACCCTGGCAACTGAGCTACAGCACTGATTGGAGGTTACACTGACAAAAGGTTTGATGCAGACCACAACGCCTCTAGAATATGTAAAGTATAGCACTCAGAGGGACGCTACAAGCTAAATGCTTATTCCCTCAAAGAGGAAGTCAAATAGCACACTGCACTCTATATATCGTTGCACACAGACACATTCTTTCTGCATACAGGAACATTTCACATAAACTGTGTAGTGAACATGATGTAATGCAGAGCAGAGAAACATAACCTGAGAAAGACCAGGGATTGAACTTGATGACGCAAAAGTGCCTCAGTGTTTTATCCCTTTCTCTTGTAAACACACAGCTCTGATTCCGAGAGGGGAGTTTCATTTCACACACAGAGATGTAATCTCTAACTAATCACATTTGCAGGCCTTGGACAGAGCAGTAACATGACAGTGCTGAACAGATGGGCCCACGTACACGAGGCATCTCTGGGATTAGCTCAGCCCAGAAGGTGGAGGTGGTATGTAGAGTTACCAAGGGATGTTTTCTAAAAAGTAGCTGGTGCTCAAATGCTGTAGAGCAGAGTCTCATCTAAGCAAATATAGTGATAGGAAATAGAAAACTGGAATTGCATCCTGAAGTGTATATCCCCTAAATAATTATGTCCCTCTGATTGCAACATGACCACAGGTTTTAATGAAAAAAATTTTGGCTTACATTCTTGCAACGACAAAACATTTAGCCATAGATAATTATGAGTTATCCAGAAAGTGATGCAACTTTAGCATATCCTCCAGGCACGCACGCTGTTTCTGTTGGCAAGCAACAGACATGCGATGTGATGCTCTCAGAAAGAGAGACAAAGAACAGGATAGGGCCCAAAACATACAGTGATAACTCAATGTAGCATGTGTAAATAGGCATACAGATGGGAGTTGAGTTGCCTTACACCAACAATGCAAGCGGGCAGGCTGGATAGGATACTGAATCAACAATACTGTATTGGATTAAAACCTAAACCCTAGCACCAAGACTACAGGATATACCTTTCTGATGTTCTCTTTGCCCTCACTAACCACGGTCTTGCAGGTAGAGATGTTCTAATACTATTTTTCATTCCCCATAGTTATACAAAAATTTCAGAAGAACCCAAAGTGTTCTCAACCTGGTGCTCTATAACAATATGCAGTGCTCTCACGAGTTTGGCATAAATCAGAATAAGAAAAAAACAACAAAAAAAACACACACACATAAGGGATTCCAACAGATCCAATCTCTTACATATGGAGGACTGAGAACCTCCTGCATTTGGAAATTATTAGGTTTCATTTCCCTTTCTGTAGACAGCTTTAACTGTAGTTTTATCTAAACACTCAAACTACGCCTTCAAAACTAGAACGGAAGCAATCATCAACACTATCTGATTAAAAAACACAATCTGCATCTCTTTTACTGTTAAAGAACACTGCTAAGGCCAAATGAGATTAGTTCAGTCCTCACTGCCTAACACGACACCACGGCACTGTAAAGGCATGCCAGTCATGAGTCTGAACCAGCGACCTCCAGGTCATATGTTAAGTGTTGAGAACAGCAGCTCCACACAACCATACTAAATATCGATATGGAACATTCCTTAAAGCCCTTTAAAATGGAGTCTGTTAGCAACAGTATTGCCACACTGGGCACTGACAAAGAGTGTTAGATAAGAGGTCTGAGCAGAAGGGGGCTTTGTTTGAGAAAATAGGCGGGCTAATAGTAAAAAAGACATGAATTCAGTTTAATACTAATTGTGTTTGACAGCTAATATAGCCGGCCCACTCAAGTGTTCATGCCCCCATGGCATGTCCTTATCTGTGGTTATTCCTGACCCCACAAATTAAGGGAATAATGACAGATAAAATTAAGAGCGGTTGGACAGATGTACAACTGAAATCTGACCACCATTGTCAAAAATTCATTTGACATGAAAAGGTCGACATACCTTGTTTTAGCTCAGATAGAACACTTGAGATTCAGCCAAAACACTGTTAAATAATAAGTTTGTATATGGCTGTGGGAAATGTAAAAGGTTCTGGCATAGAGATACAAGGAATACTTATGATCACTCATTTAAAATGAGAATATTGATCAACAAAGATGTTATGTTAACGGGAGTAGACAATCATCAGACACAGTAAGAAACCTTTCTGATTCTGAGAGGTAGTGAGATGTAACTCCCTCGCCTTATTAACACCTAAAAACTGAGCTTGGGAAATACCTCTCTATCTCGTGCTCTGAAAGTTTCCCTAATTTAAAAAAATAAGGGCAATGAGGTCGAGAGCCAGTGGTTATCCTTTTCTGAGTCAAAATATCCACGAGTTGTCTTTGTGCCTATTCTATAACCAATATATGTTATGCCTAGGACAAGATAAGCTACGGTTGTGCACAGTATTGTTCGTGGGTGAACCCACGCCACACCCAATGCACTCCCCGGAGGATAACTGTGCAGGGGGTTCGCCGCCAATGAGCTATCCTGAGCAGGGCGCCCGCAGTGGGTATGCCTGTGAAACTTGGCTGGGCTAACAGCGCAAACGGGTCGACATACGGTCGGGGGGGGGGGGGGGGGGGGGGGGGGGGGGGGGGGGGGGGGGGGGGGGGGGGGGGGGGGGGGGGGGGGGGGGG
>JAPZDV010000021.1:21360474-21381581 GCA_029814665.1 Acanthurus lineatus | reverse complement strand
CCAATGCCCTCCCCTGCCCGGGGCGCCCGCTGGGGGTTTGCCTGTTAAACTGGGCTGGGCTAACCGCGCAAAGGGGGCGACATACAGTCGCCCCCCCCCCCCCCCCCCCGTCGCCCCAAAAAGAAACGGACTGTGGTGCGACGAAAGTAAACAACAATGAAACTACACGGGATGGATCACAAATAGCTAACTCACCGACTCCCGAACTCTCCTCTCTAAGGTTTCCATATTAGCATGTTGCAATTCTCGCTAGCTTGTGTCGTGGGCTAACTTAGCTTGATGGGGGAGTACATGATTTATTATGAATACTAAATCAAATCAAATACTAAATCAAACTCCTCGGTGCTGCCTCTTGGTGTGTGGCGGGGCGACTGTATCTTCACGTGGGTCGAGGAGAAAATATTGTAATGGCCAGAACAAACCCCCTTGAGCCCAGCTATGGATAGACTTCCTTACAAATACCAGAACAGGTCTGTGCGTTAAGCTTGTCGTTTCTCTTGCATCTCCACGTCCCCTCCTCGGGATGGATGTCAGTTTCATTTGATAACGGAGCATCCTGCACATAAAAAGAAACACATCCTACCCGTCCGTGGGGCTTAACGTAACGATAGCTAGCTACCTCGACGGCTGGGGAGGGCTTTTCTATATGATGTCGCAAACGAAAACAAACTTTGTCTCACACTGTTCAAAAACTCACCAAAGTGCGCCGTTTTCTTCTTTCTTCTGGTATTCCAGCGGGCACATCAGAGGCCAACGGAGGACAACGGCAGACAGCTAACAGTTTTTTTAGGCTAACGCTCAAGACACGACGATGTGCCTCACAACAGCTGTGATCTGTTTTGAATGAGGGCTGACGAGACCCACGGCCGATGGGCGGAGCTCCCGGCGTGCACGCGGACCAGCCCGTCCGTTATCCTCAACACAGCGGTTTCGTTTACTTCTTCACATACAGATACGGAGACATTTTATCGGTGTCTACAGTATCTATAGGTGTTTGATACAGTGTCGGTTAATACGGTGACAGATGGGGATGATATACCCGCTGCCCGCTGCAGTAGGTCCAGCATAAAGCGCTCTGAGAGATTTGAAAAGGGCGCAAAGTTCATGTGTTTGATACTGACTCCCTCTTGTGGTCCTACCGCCGTTGTGCCCGTGTCCACAGCAAATTACTGCGAGACAATCAATTATGACATGGGCATTAAAAACAACATCCTACTGTCATCGACCTTTTTTAAACAATTCTAACATCAAAATTTTGTTTGGCAGTTTCAATTTAATTTTTGTCAATTAACTTATAGAGTTGAGTAGTTCGCAAATTTATGTTCCACGGTTTTTTCTTTTTTAACAGAATCTACAGGATTTTGTGTAAATGAAATTCTGTTTTCTCACAGTGGCATACCAGACATAATACTGTCTAAAGGCTACTCATGACAATCTGATGAAGATCTAACAGTGCACTGAGTTCATTTGCCCCTGACTTTAGAAGCATGTGCATAATCATCACTATACAATTCATACATTTTCAAAGACACAATTAATAATCAGCTACTGTGGATGACTTATAATTCATTTTATTACTATTACATTTACATTATCTTGTACACACTTGTCTGAAATCTGCTTATACAAATGGTCAAGTTTATGTCACTCCCTGAACTTAAGTGTTTACATACTGTAAAGAGGTAAAGAAGTCTGTTGAACCATTCTTCCTTCTACCTTTGAACACCCTTTACGTGTTTTTTGTGCACACAACTTGACTGTACAGCATGTGTATCGGCAGACCAAAACAATGACAATTTTAATTTGAGTGTCACATTCACTCTCCAAACTTGAGCTGCCTTTCCTTCTCTAAACCATGCAGCTCTCTTGCTCTGTTCTTCAGCTCCTCTGCTTTCTTCTCATCCTTCTCGGTACCATCCCCAAGTCTGTACATACGACTCGCATTGGCACAGCCCCACACATGTCCCAGCTCACAAGCTCTGGTGGCGTACTTCAAAGCTTTGGTCATGTTCGGTTGCACCCCTTTGGAGTTGCCTTCAATATACAGAGCACTGAGGTTGAAGCAGGAAGGAGCAAAGCCACGAGCACAGGCCTTCTCATAGTACTCTTGTGCTACATTAAGGTCAGGTGTGTCATCCATAGCTCGTCCATCATGGGCTAACAGACCAACATTATGGCAGGCATCTATAGATTTCTTTCCTCCAGCGTTGCAGGAGCGCATAAAGCAGGAATAGGCTGTTTTCAGGCACTCTGCCACTCCACCTAATGGGAAGAATTTAAATTCCTTACTTGAATAAAATTCACACATTCCACTGAAACATTCTTTGGAAGTGCATAAAAATGTATGTAAGTAAAAGCAGGCAATTAAAATGTAATATCCAAATTAAATGTACTGATATGAATAATTTTATATCAAGGGGGTAATGTGTAACCATTATTATGATTTCATAATTAAATTATTCAGGTTTAAGTTTTAAAAATAAACACACACAAAACTAACAAATTGCTCATAACAAGCTGAAAGAGCCTAACCTGTTAAGCTGCTTTTCTACTCTGATAAACTCCAAAAGTATTAAATTTGGTGACAGGGACAAAAACAAAGTAAATCTTCACATTATATATTTAGCATTTCAATCTTCTTTTTTACTAGTTCTTCACCATCAACAAATTTTATACAACCTAAGAGTAGTTTGTGGTTCAAGAAACTCCTGGAAAAAAACCTTTTTGAACTTAACCTTCATATTTTTCAGTTTTTAGAATTTTATCCCAATTTGCGACACAAAATATAAGAGGGAAATAGGAGAGCAATTGGCCTACTCTACCTTTGCCTGTGACATGGTAAGCCCCCAGCTTATAGCAGCTCTCTCCGTGTCCATTTGTTTCACAGTTATGTTTGAGCACTTGTGCTGCAGATTCATAGTTTTTCTTCACCCCTTCCAAGTAGTCTGCTAGCCTTTGGCACCCTAAGAAAATCAGGCAAAAGGATAAAAGATTAGGTAAACATATCTAAAACTTCTTATTGACTCAGTTTCAATTTGTAGCAGAGTCCAGTGTTTCAGCACCACTGATCTGAGAACAGCGAAGGAATTTACCTTCAGGATCCTTTTCCTTGTAGCACTGGAAGCTGTACTCGACTCCTAAATTGTCCAAGAACTGCTTCACTTCATTCTCATCTTCAAAGTTTATAAGTCCGGCCATATTTCAGCGTGCACGCCTTTCAACTTTTCTACAATTACATGCGATGAAAGACTTAGCTACCACCACTTTCACTACTACTTGTGACCTTGGTGAACAAATTCGGAGCGATGTTACAAAAGCGTTTCCTTAGAATGAGGAGCTTACCAGTAATACGTACTACTACCGTAAAAATACTACAAAATAACAATAAACTAGCTAATAGGTATATTATTCTTGAGAAACAGAAGAAGATGACGGTCACGCGTGGTTTGCAGTTGATCTCTTCCTGTTTTCATAACCGTCCTTTACGGGCTTCCGTAGTCCAGCCCCCTCGCTAATGTACTTCCAGTGTTGTGACCTTTGTTTACTGTCTGTCTAGTCTGTCTAGTCAGAAATAGTCCTGACGTTAACTACCCGCCGTGAAAGCTGCATTGCAGTCCATTTCCTTGATTTAGAGTTTCGGCCGCTAGAGTGATTAGTCGATTAATACTAAATATGAATTCCGCCACAGCAGACAACTGTCGACATTTTTGCACGGAGAGCGATTTTCCACAACGGATGCGACAACAAGTGAGCTAGCTAGCTGGATTTCGCCGCTAACGTTCGGTTCTGCTCGTCCGTGGTCCTCTCCTCCTCCTCGTTACAGTCAGTAACAGATAAACGTAACCGTTACATCAGGGTCTCGGACAGGTAAACACTCCGAATTGAAACGGAAGAAAAACGGAGTCACTCGACGGTTTGTGATTAAAGCATCTGTTTTCCCGTGTTCCAAAATACACCGGTCTCGGTTGCATAAGCTAAAATTAGAGATCTTTCAACCATGGCTATGGCCAGGAGTTTCCTGAACACGGTAACCTTAATTTTGGTATTTCACACTGTAATATGCTTAAATCGTGTGTTTTATCATTTTATTTGTGTACGGATGCTTTACTCTGTTGTCACCGCGTTACAACATTACATTACGAAATTAATTGTATTTAAATAAAATAAAAAACATCCCTTTTTGTTGGCAGGATGAGGCATCTCCGGCGGCTCTGACAGACCTTTGCCTGACTTATGTAAGCCAAAATCTGGAGTGTTTCAGTGTGAAGCGTCCTGATGGCTCCCTCAGCTTCAGGGAGGCTGTACTCTTCCCACAGGAGCTCGCAGACCAGCTGCTGGCCAAGATGGCCACTGAAGGTAAAACTGGACCCCTAAAGACAACTCAGCGCAGTTAAGAAAAATTGATTTCTGAAACACTTAAGTAAAGATCAATAGTCTTTTATGTTGTTAATCAGCCTGTCAGGCTTTCAATTATTGATCAGAATATCAGTAGTTATGACTGTGTGATGTGATAAATTTTAATGTGTCTGCATCTATTTTCTGAGTAACGTTTCTGCAGTATGTATTAAAAAGTAGTGTGTGAAATGTTTGAGCCACTCAGTCTGGTGGAATGTTGCCATCTAAACCCAAAACCCTGTTCTTGATAAACAGAGCTAATATCGTGCAAAGCTCAGTCCTGCATGAACCCCAGAGATGAACCTTAACTTTAAATTCCTTGTACATCAGGTCTGCTGAACGACAGCACAGTGGGTGTATTTCGTAACAGTGAATACCTGCGGCTAAGGCGAGCCTGCATCCGTACAGCACGAATCTCTGCAGAGGCCTTCCAGAAAGCCCTTTGCCCTCACAGACTGCTGGAGCTGGATGCTGCCAGGGTCAATGCAGACCTCACTATTCCTGATATCCTTCAGGGTCTGGCCACAAATAAATATTGTCAGGTAACATGAGATGATGCCAATTCAAACATGCTGTCTAACCACCTTTACCACTACTGATATAAAAAATGGAAACTTTTATTTCTTTTGAAACTTACTGTTTGTTGTTTTGTTTTTCTTGAAAAACTGCCAGGAGTCCCTCCAGCGACTTGTCTTAACAGGTCTCACTATGTCCTCTCTGGAGGAACCAATTCGGTATCGTTTCAGCTCCCTCCAGGGCCTTCGCTCCCTCTCTCTAGCCAATGTAGACTTCTATGACTCTGGGCTTGTCGATGTGTGTTCCCTGCCTCGGCTGGAGAGCCTCGATCTCTCCAACACTTCAGTTACCAATCTGAGCCCACTGCTGGGCCTGAAGGAACGTCTGCGCTCATTAACATTGCACCAGCTCAAAAGGCTGGAGATGAGCACCGCTCAGCTTCTGGGAGTCATAGGTCAATTGGATGTGTTGCAGGTTAGTAGAAGTTTTGTTTCACATGCCTACCATTAAACCAGCTTCTATAGACTGATTTTTAAACATGTACTGTGAAAAATACTTCCTCTGTAATTTCAAAGAAAAAATAATGTGTCTTTTGCTTAAAATATTACCATCTTTGTCTGTGTGAAACCCTACCTATGCAGCACCTGGACATCAGTGATGATAAGCAGTTTACCTCCGATGTGGCTCGTCAGCTGCTTGGACAGCCGGGGATCCTGCCTGCTCTTGTGTCTCTTGATGTGTCAGGGAGGAAACAGGTATTTAAAGTGTTAAGTTAAAAAAAAAACAGTCCAGCAAACATATTAACTTATTGCACACATTGTCGTGGCTATATTGCAAAGAAACATAGAGGCTGTAGAGCATATGTGAATATTGCAGGTGACTGATGCAGCTGTTAAGGCATTTGTTGAGGAGAGACCAGGGATGACCTTTGTGGGACTTCTGGCCACAGACGCTGGATTTTCAGACTTCCTCTCTGGAGAAGGAAATCTAAAGGTAGGCCTAGATGTGTACATTAAAATTTATAACCATACATGGAAAATTTGAGTTTGTTTATGTAAAGTGTCTTTTTTGTGTAAATAGGTAACAGGAGAAGCCAACGAGACGCAGATCTGTGAAGCCCTACGTCGCTACAGTGAGAGGGAAGGTTTTGTTAGAGAAGCTCTGTTTCATCTGTTCAGCCTGACACATGTCATGGAGAAACCAAGGCCTGACATACTCAAGGTAAACCCACAATATTTTACCAGAGAAAAAATAATTAGTGTTATTCAATTAAAACAGAACTTTTTTGAATTTATTCAAGAAAAAATGCTGAAAATGTGTTGTTCTCTTCATGCTTATGAAACACATATCATTTCATATCTGAACCACATCAGTGTTTCTGTCATTTTCATTTTGCAGAGGCAGCCTGCTGCAAAAATATTGCTGCCACTGCCTCAGAAATGTCAAGCTGCAATTACATGACTTTGCTGAGTCTCATTCATTTGAACTCAAATGAGCGGCTGTCTGCTCCCTCTTCACTTTGAGCATGAGTGAATGGAACAGTGCCAGGGCGTCAGTACCATGCAAATTCATGAAAACCAAATAAAAGTGCAATTACAGCATTTTTTTTTTCTCGGGGAGAGTAACAAACTGGACAGAGGTTGGATTAGGTTATCGCAGAACAAGAAAGAAGATTAATTGAACTATTTATCATTAAGTTAGATAGAGTTTACAGTTAATGTAAACATGTTTTGCACAGTGTATTCTCTATTAAAGTTCTGTTTGGCAAGTAGCATTGCATATCAGATGGCTGTCCGCCACGCTGGCTGGTTTGTACCAAAACAGGGATAAAATAGGAAATTCCCAAAACACATTTGTTTTGGTCTGTAAAAATTTTGCTTGGCTGGTTAATATTTTCCTCCATCAGAGTCAAAAGGTTGATTTAGGACACTGCTCTGACACGCACATCACGCAGGTACAACAAAGCCCCTTTTCTCGCACTGCTAAAAATAAAAAAAAAGAGGAAGCACTGCAAATATTTATCCGATAAGCGATGGAGTTCCATATACATTTTTTCCTCCTAGCTGTTACAGAACATAGTGTCAAAGTCCTACAACCCCAACTCCACTCATGCACACGTGGAGTTCGTCTCTCACTTGCTTAACGTAATAAAATGTCTCCCTTCTCTTGCTTTTATCCAGCTGGTAGTTCTGGGAATGAAGAACCACCCTGCCACTCTGAATGTCCAGCTGGCAGCCAGTGCCTGTGTGTTCAACCTGACAAAGCAGGACCTGGCAGCAGGGATGCCAGTGCGACTGCTGAGCACCGTCACTCAGCTTCTGCTGGAGGCCATGAGGACGTTCCCCAACCACCAGCAGGTACCTTCATGTCTGAACTGTTATCTGAGTGGTCTATGCCAAGCATGCTATGTCACAAAAAACATGCTGTCAAACCAGATACAGTTTACCTGCACAGGAAACTCAAAGAGGAAATATTTTTTTCTGTGACATGATGCCACTTCTCTTCAATGATGCATAGGCTGAGAAATTTTTTTCAAGGCACAGTAAACTACAGAACACTGTATCTGAGTTACAACAAATGTAACAGTTTTGCCCCTCCACCATTATTATTATTATTTTTAAATTATATTTTATGGGCTTTTACGCCTTTATTGATAGGACAGCTGAGGATTGGACGGGGATGCAGGGGGGGGGGCTGACATGCAGCGCATGGTCGGAGCTGGAGTCGAACTCGTGACCTGCTACCAATTGAGCTAAACGGCGGCCCCCTCCACCATTATTTTTAAGTTAAAGATTTATGGATTGTGTAATTCCAATGGGTAATTTATGTTTATGTAATTTTGAGAATTATTATTTTAAATAAAGTCTCAAATGTTGATATTGCAATGTGCTGTACAGAATACAAAATAATCTATAGAACAAATCCATAATGAAGAAAACATATAAAAAAATAAACAAAATGGTGACAATATGTGCAAAGTCAAAGGTCTATAAAAGGCACCATGATATTTTCCCCTGTTATTTGTTTTCAGCTCTGTGTGATTGTAATTTAAAAACCTTGTTCACATTAACTTGAGACATAAATCTAACTTAACCAGACCAACTAAGCTGCAAGCTGCAGTTGGTCACAAAAAGAAGAAGAAACAGGAACAGAAGGATTGATTGTAGCCTGAGGGTGAGCTGGGGTTGGAGGCCTTGTGTGAGTTCAGTATCCTGCAGTTTAGTGTGGGTCTCTGTAAGTTTGGAAACCTCTGACAAGAAAACGTGCGCAATCTAAGCGTATTGTGTCAGCTTGAAATTTCTGTTGGGGAACTTCCCACAACCAAACACATGGCAGCTTCCTTTTTGTTTTTCTCAGCAATGGATGGAGAATAATTCTATCTACACATTTCACTGTGCTTGTGTAACAAAACAGGCGTTAGCAGTCAGATGTTGTTCAGTGCTGATACTTGCTTTTGTTTCCCCCTTTTTAGCTGCAGAAAAACTGCCTGTTGTCTCTGTGCAGTGATCGCATTTTGCAGGAGGTTCCATTCAACAGGTGAGAAATGCTCATTGTCACTGTAGTAGTATATTTTACTAATACAGTGGAAACTGCTTTTAGTGATCACAGGCAGTGATCAACTGCTTATATGGATAAAAAAGATTTGGATGGAATCATAATAATACAAATGCTGTTAAAATAATTTGCTTTTAGTCATCATCAGTAGTTATCTTAGAGTGCTCATTTTTTCATTAGGCAAAAAGTGTAATAAATGACTTGGCATAATATTAAACCCAGTATATCAAAGATGCACGATGTTTACAGTAGAACTGCTTTGCTCTCTTTCTCTGTTTGTAAGGTTTGAAGCTGCCAAACTAGTGATGCAGTGGTTATGCAACCATGAAGACCAGAACATGCAGAGGATGGCTGTCGCTATCATCTCCATACTGGCTGCTAAGGTATATGTTGTGTCATTTTATTCATGCATTTTTAGCACATTTTTGATTCATTCTAAACTCTCAAACAACTTTGCTTTTTCCAGTTATCCACAGAGCAGACAGCTCAGCTGGGAGCGGAGCTATTCATAGTAAAGGTATGATTCTCACCTTCGCTCTGTTCTCATTTGCCTTAACTAATTTACCAAAAAAAGACAGATTTTCAAGAGACAGACAGATAGAAAACATGCTTCCTACCCCCTGCAGCAACTGCTCCACATTGTGCGTCAGAAGGCTACTCAGGGCATAGTGGACGCCACCCTCAAATTTACACTGAGTGCACTCTGGAACCTCACTGATGAATCACCAACAACCTGCCGCCATTTTATTGAGAACCAAGGCCTGGACCTGTTTATTAAAGTTCTTGAGGTATACAGAAATGTCAACATTTACGTGTAAATAAACAACCAAGAGCCAATAACCATGCTAGTTAATCATCACACTTATTCACGTGTTGTGTATAAGTATGTATGCCTTCAGGGTGGGCTGACTCACTTGTTTTATTTCCATACCTCCCCTTCCTTTCCCCACTCCTACCAACCCCCTCTGCAGTCCTTCCCCAGTGAGTCTTCCATTCAACAGAAGGTCCTTGGCCTGCTGGTGAGTTACTGCCCTCATTTTACCCTTTTAAAAAAACTCGTTGTCGAATAAATTTGCAGCATTAAGACATCACTGTCCCCTGCTCACCTTTCCGCATGTAGAACAACATAGCAGAGGTTGGGGAGCTGCATGGAGAGCTGATGGTGCAGGGCTTCTTGGACCACATCAGGACTCTGCTTCACAGCCAAGAGGTGGAGGTTAGCTACTTCGCCGCAGGCATCCTCGCGCATCTGACATCACGGGGAGAGGAAGCCTGGACGCTCAGCCCTGATCTTCGGTCCTCATTGCTGGAGCAGCTGGTAGGATTCACGAAAACTGCTCATTACTCATGTATGTAAATACCTCACAGAGATATTTTTAGAGGCTGGTTTGAGTCTTTTGCATTTGTGTGTCTCCCCAGCATGATGTCATAATGAAGTGGCCTCCGCCAGAGTGTGAAATGGTGGCCTACAGGTGAGAAGTGGCTTCACTGCAGTAATAATAAAACAAAACAAAACAAAAAAAGCACAATTAAACTGAATTCAGTTTTTCTATTAAAAACGTTTAATTAGAGCACATTGAAAAACAAGTCTGTAAAATGATGTTTAAATCTCTTTGTTATTGAGCAGAGCACACTTTTCTAAGGTTGTTGACACACATTCAAAACCCTAGGATGTCACCATAGATGACATAAAAAATACTTACTAAAATTATTATTTTCATCTTTCATTCTTTCAGGTCATTTAACCCCTTCTTTCCCTTACTGGAGTGCTTTCACACACCTGGTGTCCAGCTATGGGCAGCCTGGGCCATGCAACATGTCTGCAGCAAGAACGGTGAGTCACTGTTACATACAAGCACTAAGCCATGTGATTTTCTAGTTTTGTATAATTTTTTATTCACAAATCATTTAGTCACATCTGTTTCAGCAGTTACTTAATCCCCGTCCCACACCACTAACAGATTTGATACTATATTACCCCATGTTTCTGCAGCTGCTCGCTACTGCAGCATGTTGTTGGAGGAGGGCGGCCTGCAGCAGCTGGAGCTCGTTCACACACACCCACAGACCCACGGAGATGTCAAATTGTTGGCTAAGAGCATCCTGGAGAGCCTGCACAACCACAGAGCTCGCACAGGCCAATCTGCGCCAACACAGACGCATCGTCGTCCGCCACCACAATAACCACACAGAGGTGAAGACTCACACACCAGTGGTCATTTGTCTCACAATGGCCAGAGGGTTTTCATTCTTTTACTTTTTAACTTACAGAAATCAAGACCCCCTGACCAAGAGGAGGACATTAGCTGGGTCCCACCACAGAGGGGATTATATATTTATGAGTGTGCGCACAAATGTATGCACACAGACACACACTTTATCAAGAATCCCTAGGAAGTAAACATTAAAGAACAAAGACTACGCAATTCTTTGCACACACACACACTTTATTTATTTTCTTTGTGTTTGTTTCAAAACAAAAATATTTCTTGTGTGCTCATCTTGTGATAAAAACTTAAATTATAAGAAGAATTTTCGGTCAGTTAAGCTGAAATCTCATCACGAGGTTTGTGTCTGCGCTCGCTTTTGTCAGTCTGACGTTGGCATCATGATGATTTTCATACCAAAAACGTGCACAAATACAACTCTCAGTTTAGGACTGAACCCCCTGAAAAGCTCAGCTGGGGGTCGACACCCTCCATCTCCTGTACGTTACTGAGGGCTCTGGACGTCAGAATGGGTCAATAAGCTCTTTAGATGTACGCATGTTGCTGCTGTGAGCTCGAGCATGCTGGAGTTTGTCTGAATGCTTGCACTGTTCATTTTAGGAATGCCTTCTTGTTTGTTTCTAGCAGTGTTCTGTTCACTGAAACCCACGCCTCTGGGTCCACAATATTGCTGTTGCTCGCCTTTTCATTTAGGCTTTTTTCAGCTAATGCTTTTGATTTGATGTGACAGGACTCTTGCCAAGGGTGTGTTCAGTGGATTCAAATGTTCTAAACATTAACGATGAAAAGCTGAATCCTTAAAAAGTTATATCTCTTTGATAACCTGTATATCCGAAGAGGAGAATTCACATGAATTGTCAAATTATACCATTAATTATGTCTGGTAAAGTGCAAAAATCCTCTCTGGACACAAATGGCAATAATGAAATCAGTATTATAATGATGGATATGAATTGGGTTAAAGCTGTTTTCTCTTTGAGAAACGCTTGTATATATTGGTATGTTTGCTGTGCTTCACAATGCGTCCGAGTGTCTAAAAGACTGAGGACACTCCGGCATGAGCATGTGTGTATGTAAATCTGTACAAGTAGCTGCATCTGAAAGAGTGTATGTAATTTGTACATAATAGAAAATGAGAGAGAAATAGTAACTGTTGGTTAAAAAAACTGGCTGCATGGAAATTTTTAAACTGTATATCCCAGTGTTTATGAATTTAAAAACAAAGGAGGGGTGTAACCAGACAGAGAGTGGGGTAGAGTGGTTATTTTTCTTTTTTTTTTGTTGTTTTTTTTCACACCCACATTCTCCTTTTTCATCAGGTCTTGATTTACATTAAGGACCCATTGTCATTCTCTATGCAATTATCGCTACTGTTGCTTCTACAAACTACTGTCAAATCCCTGATCCAACCATTGTTTGCTCCTTAAGGAAACATTTTTAAGGCTTCTGCAGGAACAGTGAGTTGCAGGTCACAGGACTTGTACAGAAAACTTGTATGTAAATGAAAGTAAAGATAATATTTCAGGCTACTAAATGGTACTCAAACAGCTGCTGGCAAAGCATACATCACCTCATCTGCTCAGTGCTTTATGGCCTTATTGTTTTCTGTAAATCAGTTGTTGTATGAGCTTGCTAGTTAAGCACATGTCTTTGGCTGATCTCATCAGCTTTGACAGGGGTAAAGAGCAGCAGACGACGCAGAATCTGTTTTTGTATTTTTCTGTTGGAGCCCTCATAACAACTCCCTGGATAAAGTTGGTGTAATTATTCACAATGAAATCAGATGAAAGATACAAAAAGTCAAGCTACTGTATGTCTGCTTTGACTGTGCCATGTTGCTGCTGAGAGTCACGTTTTCAAGTTTGGAAATAAAGAATGTACATTCCCATAAACTGGAGACCGCTTGTGTTGCTTTTTTATTCCAAATATGAGCTTCACATCACCCACGAGGCCTAGAATTAGTCAACAAAACTGTATAAACTTCATATGCTTGTTATTATGCAGTGTTTCACAAAGCAAACAGTCATCTCAAACAACTCATCCTGACTTGACCCATTGTATTGACACTGGCTGGGATGCACACTCACAATCAATGGGAGTTAATTGCGTGAGGTTACAGAGAGAGAAATTCAATGGCTTCCAGTTTATTTCCCAGTGTACTGTGGCTGCCTCTTCTCTATGAAGGCAGCCATGCCCTCCTGTCTGTCCCGCGTGGGGATGACCTGAAACGACAGGGCAAGGGTCGACAGCAGATGATCTGACTATAGACAGCCTCAGAGGATTCACAGAAAAACAGAGCAGGCATCAAAGCTGAGCCCAATGCAGTGCTTAAACTGAAGTTTTATGAGTAACAAAGGCTGGGAAAACCCATAACATAAGTAGTTTTAGAGTTCAGGTTAAAAGAAAATGTCTGCACATGATTCACAACAATCAAGCAAAATTATAGTGAAGTAATACAACAGTAAGGGATGAGAAGTCTTACCCGAGCATAACACATCCTTTCTATTGCCATAGCTGAACTAATGTCAACCTGGAAAAGACAGAACCGCGGTCATTACAGTGACAGATGCAAGAAAAATTAAATAATAATAAAAAGTCATGATGTACCTCAGTGCCTTTGTTTATTGCCTCCTTTGCCATCCGCACAGCGATCGGAGCCTGGGAACAAGCGATAAAAGGAAGTAGTAATAAAACACCATGTACTTCCCATTGCGTACATTTGTATTCACAGTCATTATGAAAGTTTGACTAGATGACCAAACAGGTCAAACTGAAAACATGTAAAAACCAAACATCACTTTACACTTGGAGATAATTTTATTCATCATGAGGAGTAAAACTTAGCCTGTGAAAACTGTTATGTAATATGTTTTTATGCCTCAGGAGGATCTTTGTCAAATCTAACCCTGATGATGTCATGGTGGGTTATCTTTGCTTAGGCTTGGAGATGCTTACCCCACAAAAAAATGCCTTACTTTCAAATTGGGAATGTGGACTTTGAAAGATGTTGGTGTTTAATGAAAGAAAGCAAAGTAACAAAAACATAGGATATCACAGCTCTTACAGCACTGATTTTGACCACTGTTTCTTTTATCTTTGTCTTGCATATCCTTTAACAAACTTATATTCTGAATCTCTGGCATAGCTGTTTAAAAAGCACTCAGGTCCATCTGCGCTGACTCCTTTTAACGCTCGATGGCACAGTCTTCTTCACTTTTCTTAATGAAATTTTACAAAATTTTCACAGGAAGCCACGACAGCACGGTGAGAAAGATGTGAGGGTGCACAAAGCTGTGTATCTCCTCCATCTCTCCTCACTTTTAGTCAATGCAAAGTCTGGTCAATCATTCAATCCTCGCCAACACAAGCATGTGTCAGTTAATGTAAGCTTCTGTTTGTGTGTGTCTGCCCGTGCATGTGTGTGTGTGCTGCTATTTGTGGTCCACTTCTCCACTTGACTGCCACTCTGGCCCTGCCAACTGCAGGCATCTGAACTGGAGTGAAAGAAATATGGAGTGACAGAGGCCTGAAGAGGAGGGAGGAGAGGAGGGAGAAGGTGGGAAGAAAACACCAGGAGAGAAGTGAGAGGAAGAGTGAAAAAAGGCAGACAAGAAAGCAGAGGAGAGGCAGGGAGGAGGAGCAGGTCCTTGGCCCGGAGGAGGAGGAGTAGGGATGCATCAGTATCTGAGCTGCAGCAGAAGAGGAAGGACGGCGTGTTTGTGCTCTAACCTGGGGCAGTATCTCTCTGGCCAGACCGAGTGCCTCTCTGTAGGCAGCGTCTCCTGCCTCGTTCTGTTCTACAGCTCTGTTTACGAGCCCCATCTCCAGAGCTGTCTGCCCTCCCACACGCTTACCTGATAACAGACAGAGAGAGAGAGAGAAGGAGTGTGATGCACAAAACTCTCAGCAACACGATAAGCACCCTGTGTCTATAGCAACACGTCATTGTTTCCATAATACCACCTGTGAAGATGAGCTCTTTGGCCAGAGTGATGCCGACCATCCGCGGCAGCCGCTGACTGCCCCCTGCAGGACAAACCGCATCAAGGTCAACCTCTGCACAGATGCTTTGTCTCTCTACTTAGACACTCTAACTTTGCAAGGTCGTTATTTTTCGTGACCTCCATTTCCTCTTACCCGCCCCTGGGAGCAGCCCCCGTGTCGTCTCAATCAGACCCATCTGTGCCGAATATGCTGAAACACACACAAACACACACACAAACACACACAGAGGACAGTTGAAGGTCTCTACTGCTGAGTGCCATTAAGCCGGGGAGGAGCGTAAAGTCTGACTGATGCCTCTGTCAGAGCAATAGACGCAAACACCTGCTCACCTAGCTCATCAGCACTCAGCCAATCACAGAGCTGCCAGGACTGATTTAGCCAATCACGTGTATATTCTGCTACGTGAACAGCTGGGCAGATGTGTCTGGCCTCACCAACTTTCATTAGTCCCTGAGCCCAGCAGCAGATCAGAGGTGCAAATCTCAAAAATAAACCTTCTCAGGAGCAACATTAGGTTTCTTGTTGACTGCCTTGCAATTCTGTAATATTTTTTGAAATAATTCAAACATTTTATCCCTAAACTTCAAGTATTGTCCTTAAAGTTTCTTCAAGACAGTTAAAATCATCTTATTCCACAGTCTGCTGCTATCACAAACCACACTGGCATTCAGGTGGTGGGAGTGTAACTGTTGATATTTAATCTGTGGTTTTAAGTAATTGCACTAATTGCCCCTTAACTCCCCTCAGTTTAACTCACATGACCCCTCACTGAGTCTCAACACCCAGGTTGAGAACCGCTGCTCTAATCCGCACCAATGGGATAAGATAGCACTCAGTTTATAAAGATGGCTCTAAGTGGATGCAGCTATCCTTCAGCATCCTGTTTAGACTCATCCGTTGATCTAATATGACCAGATTGATGACAGCTGTGAAGAGAACACGACATCCCCTTTCATACCTTATTAACATTCACCTGAGGGAAGGAAAGAAGAATATTAAATGTGCTCAGCTGTGATGCTGACTCATAACAGTTCAGGGTTGATAGGTGAAGTTTCAGAGTTCACTCACCGGCAGTGCGAAGGTCACAGGCCAACGCCAACTCCAGGCCGCCACCCAGGGCGACACCGTCAATCGCTGCGATGGTGGGTATGGGTATTGATGCTGCCAGAGCATTACAGGAAGTATAAAGAAGACAGGACTCTCACAGGGCCTTGTTTTGTCAAAATAACTGCTCACTCTTCACACAACATGTTCTCTGTCTTACCGATCTGAGTCATGAGGGATCGCAGGCCATGAACAAACCGATCAGACTCAGCGTTGTCCATCAGAGCCCTCTCTTTCAGGTCTGCACCTGTGAGGATTATACACCATCGCACACGCCTTTTAGGAAGGCTTTGATCACAAATCCAGAGGCCAGGCAGGTGTCAGATGCTCTAGAGGACACGTACCTGCACAGAAAACACCTGGCACTGAACTCCTGAAGACAACCACCCGCACTGCCGAGTCATGGTACAGCATGGACATCACCTGCCTCATCTGCACACACGGGACACATTGTCTTAAGTCTGTGTTAGTGTGTGTGTGTTGAGTGTGAGTGATGGTGTAGGGGTCTGCTCACCTGTGACACAAACACATAGCCCAGAGCATTTCTCGCCTTTAGTCTGGACATCAGCACCTCCACTATTCCTGAGAAGGAGAGAGCAACAGAAGGGAGGGCAACAGCCATGAGTTCATTTAATTTTCAATCACTTTACTCTTTTTGATTTTCAAAACTGTGAGTTTATCAACTAATGATGTCAGCTCTCAGCTCCCCATTGTGACTTTCTGCAGTCAGCTCGGTATGGAAGCTTGTTCTTGTTTATGGAAATAAATAGGAAAAAACAGCGATGATTAAACAAAAAATACAAATATTATGATTTTTATATAGAAACATGTAATAATAATTTAATAGTTATTATATAGGTAAAACCACCCATTATTAAATGGAAAGAGAGTCTTTTGGGGAATCAAATGACAAATTAAATTTAAAGCAAACACATCAAAAATCAGAAAGTTGCAGTTTTTTTATATGTGAGAACAGTCTGCTTTTCTCTGTTTTGTCTGTATGTTGTATGTCAATATGTATGTTTCATATTGATGCAACATACTGATTATATAACTCGAGTTTTGGAAGATATGGGAAATTATAGAAATTCACAAGAGCAATGATGGCCATTTTTTCTAAGTGGATGAACAGAAAAATCTTTTAGCTGCAACTCAAAATATTGAACTGACTTCATAACTTACATTTAAAACCACATTTTGCATTTCTAGAACATGTTCCACTATGCTCCAGGTGCGCACAGAAAAACTTGAAAGAAACAAGAATTTGAGTTTTTCTATGTAAAAGAAACAAACTGCGGCCAACTGTGTTGCAGAGTTTCCTGATGTGCGACGACCTCCTAAAGTAAGCAGTCAAATAAACAAACAAACACGCAGTTGCAATAACAAGGTTACTGTGGGATCAGATATGGCTCGGTTGTGTACGTGCAGGCCTGCAGAGTATCGTGTTAATCGGTGTGAATTTGAACAATGCTGGATCACAAATGAGTGTGTCCCTACCATCGTCGGTCCCCTCTAACCGCTTTAGATCCACTTCTACGGGATCTGCAGCCTGCGTGTGCTCCCCGCGGCTGTGCGGCGAACAACGACCGCCGCCGGCCAGCAGTCGCGCTCCGTTCCCGGGGACCAGCTGAGAAGTTTGACCGTGCGTTTCCCGCAGAATCACCCCCAAACAGCTGCTCGGGGAGCGCCAGGGCCATGCAAGTCTGCAAAGGAGGGCTGTCATGCTTGTTGTTGTGTTGCCGTTCAGTTTTTTAAAAGCTGGAAGATTCTTAAGGCAAGTTCCAGGAAGTTTGGTGCAGGTATCTTCCTGTGAGAGGAGGGACTTGGCTGCGCCGGACTGTACTTCCAAACCAGAGTTAAAGTTAAAGTTAAACTGTCGTTCAGTTCTGGTCTTGTCATTGAAGCGTGACGTGTTGTAACTTTGTTCGTGTGGGATGTAAAAGAGTAAAAGGGGATTTTTTGAACTTCCTAACACAAGTCGCTATTTCACTCAGAGAAAAGTTTGTAATTATGAAAGAATTCTCTTCCTCAAACTGCTTCTCCTTCATACACACCCAAACTTTACCTCTAGGGCTATTACATAGACTTGCATTCATTTCTCACCGCATTTTACTCTAATCTTAACCACACATGCATTACTCTTACCCACTAACTGAGCTAAAGATCCTCCATTTTTCATTAGACACGTGGCTTCTGTCCCCAAATGAACCAGTCACCTCAGTTAACTGGTTTTAAGCCTGAAATGTGTCCTGAAATACCCTAAGTCATATCATCCCCCCACCAACACACACATAGACACACCTCCAGACCTGCGTCCTGTCTATGGGATGTCCAGTCCTTGGCCAAACAAAGCGGATTGTTGAGGTAAGGTTTTCCGTCAGGCTGCCCATGTCTAGTCTGACCATGCATTATTGAGAAGGTCTTTACAAGTTATGCAATTCCACAGTCACTCTGATGGCACAGCAGTCTGTGCAAAGTGTGTGTGTGTGTGTGTGTGCGTGCGTGTGTGTGAGAGAGAGTGTGTGCACATGTCTATATGCATGTGATCCAGACACTGTAATAGGAATCTATAATGTATTAAATATTACAGTTATTTTGATGCTCAGACACCTCAGATTACATTCATATCATTCAGACTGCTTCACTTCTGCCAGAGTGAGCATATTTTTATTGTTCATTTTACTGCTGTCTGGCTTTGTTTACTCTTCCTAATTAACATGGCTGCGAGTGAATGAGCGGTGAATCATATTAATTTGTCAAAGAGATGTAAATTTATAATAAATGTAAAGTTTAAGTGACTAGGTCTCTGTAAGATGCTTTGGGAAGGTGAGAAGGATCAAGTGGGTAAAGTGAAACTGAAACTACAACAATACATGAGTAGAAACTTACTAATTACACTTTTTTTTTACCAAAGGCAGATTAAAGGCAGATTGGATCAAACAGAAAGAGGAGTAAGGAGAGCTTTGCGTCATCAGTGTGTTTCTAAGGTTCTGGTTTGGATGGGCACAGTCTGCCAGGTGTGTGTTCCTCTTCTCATGTGTGTGAGCCTCGAGATGGCAAACTGATGGCAGATGACACTCGCCCTTTGAGTGCAAGGACAGAAACTGAGCCTGATGGACTGTGACGGACACCGTCGATCTGTCCCTGGACAAGATGAGCAGGCTGGACACATATTAAAGCAGAAACACAGACTCAGACACACACACAGGCTGTTACATTAATATGGTTAAAAAATGACAGATTAGTAGAGAGGAGTTGTTTTTTAAGTGTTTCTCCTCCCTCCATTTTTCTGCGTGCGTAGCCTTTTGTACCATTTCCTGGCTTCAATGGGGGAGATTCACATGTCAACAAACATCTTGGGCATGGCGCACTGCACTTCCCCTCCAATCCTGCAGGGGTCAGTCTTGCACCAGCAGGTGAGAAGAGTATGTAATCCTGTTGCTCCTCCACCTCTTTTGCCTGCCAGTGGAGTGACTGCTCTTGTCATTTGACTACAGGCTTTTGTTGGCTGATTCCATCATCAGCAGCCCACGGTGTCAGTGACAGACTACTGTAGTTCAAAGAGACATGAACTAGTCCAGCCATCCTCTCCTCCGTCTCCCTCCTCTTCCTCTCCTCCTGTCAGAGGCAGGAGGTGACGTGTGCGGGAGGGGGGGAGCAGACTCGTGAGCAGACTGCAGCAGACAGCCCTCCAGCCTCGGCCGCATCAGATCGTGGGGCTGAGTTCAGGCGAGGAGGCCTGATGATGGGGCACGAGGCCGGGCACGAGTCAGAGGGAGCGAGTGGCTTTCTGTTACTGGAGCTGTCTGTCAAGAGTGAGACAGCACAGTGGTCCTCTCAGGGCGTGTACAGTGTGTTTGACCTTTGTGTCTGACGTTTTATCACACAGATACACTGTAATACTAACACACATAGCTCTCTTTCTTAAGCTTAGCCTGTGCTCATGGAGTTTAACCTCTAAAAAAAAACATCCCTTAGGCCAGGCTGTTTTTAACTCATGTAAGAAGCTAATTTACTTATGAAACCAAAACAACAGTTGCGCAACACTACTCGTTTGTTCTCATGTATTTCTGTTGGTACATGCATGTGAGAGAGAGTGTATGGAGATTAAAAACAAGAAAGAAGGTGTTTAAGGTGATGCAGAGTGTCAAATAATATTGATCAAGTATCTTTTACTATGTTAATATTCTCTCTCTTTCTCCAGTAAACCAGCCTGCATTGGAAGTTATCTTGAAATAAACATATTTGAGTTCCATTTTAAAAGAGTTTTGTCTTCAGTAGGAATGATTTGGCTTAAAGCCGATAGCCACAGACAGGGTTTAAGAGTGGAAAATATGAAGAGATGGATGAACACACTGTTGGCTTTGGTCTCCTAATGGGATTTGTTGACAATAACAGAAAAATAACATATCTGCCCCATTTTCCTTTAATATATATTCATGTAATCTGGAGTTATGCTTAAAGTTTAGCTCCAGACACAAAACTTCAATAAAAGGAACTTCATCTTGTATTCATCCAAGTGCAGATCCTTTTTCTTTATAGTAATATTGAGGCACATAGGCTTCATAAACACCCACACACAACCACACCGTCAAGTACAGAGGCAGTCAGGGTGACTGATCGTACTCCTGGTTCAATTACATTAGAATGATGGAGTCGGTTATGTGCTGAAAAAAGAGCCTCAGACTTACAGCCTGAAAGATAGCGAAGCAAGATGGGAGAAGAGTTACGACCATATTGAGCCACGAGATGAGAGAGAGAACAAGGAGTTATAGCTGCACATGGAAGGAGATAAAGGGGCAGAGCTCAGCCTGCATCCGAAATGTTCTGCTGGTATTAAAAAACTTTCACTTGTCAATATCAAGTCAAGAAGTGCCTCCAAAGACACTAAAACACAGACCGTAAAGAAGTTATGATGCTGTGTAAAACTTACATTAAAAAAAGGATGCAGTCATTTTAAACAAACAAAACTAAAAATCTTTACTTATGTCATCCCGAAATCATGTAATACTATCCTTCATACACCCATGTGCGTCCTTAAACAGTGAACCACAACTTTCCCAGTCTTGTATTGACTAAGACATGTTGTTGACATTAAGATTATCACCAGAATGAGCAAATTTTTATAAAAATCAATTAAGTTGATGCGAAAAAACATTAAAGGTTGAGTGTGTAGAATATAGTGGCATCTAGCAGTGAAGTTACAGATTGCATGCAGCTGAATAGCCCTCTACCCCTCTGGCGGGGGGGGGGGGGGGGGGGGGGGGGGGGGGGGGGGGGGGGGGGGGGGGGGGGGGGGGGGGG
>JAPZDV010000021.1:21334557-21354557 GCA_029814665.1 Acanthurus lineatus | reverse complement strand
ACAGCATGTACGTGTGGTGTGTGGAGTGTATGTGTGTGTATGTGTGTGGACGTGACTCACTCCACCTAAGTACGTGTGTGAGTCAGTGTGTGATCTGGAGGTTAGGGGGACCTTAAGGCCAAGGTTTGTGGGAAACAGAAATGAGATTAAGGAACAAGGAGCTTGAGAGAAAGGTCACTTGGAGAAAACAGCTCCTCAAAGTTGTTATCCACCTTCACTTACAGGCTGATGTGAAACACACTCAAAAACTGACACATACACACTCATCTCCCTCTCACCAGAAGACCAATCCTTACACAGTCACATTTCTGCAAAAATCCAAACAAGCATTCTGAGAGAAGAGCTTTCAAGTGTTTAGTGACACAACACACACACACCCACAGCAGGACTTATTGTGTTTTTTCAACATACACAAACATCCCAACTATCAAACATGACATCACAGCTGTATTCAGCATCTCACTTCATATAAAAAAAGTTATACATGTGTTCAAAGTACTTCACTTCCTCAAGAACACACACACACTCTGTCTCTCAGACTGATGAATCGTGTATTAATACGACACTCATAAACCACCACGGTAACCAGCTCAACGGAGTGAATGGGGTCAAGTGAGCGTGTGTGTGTGAGAGTGTGTGTGTGTGTGTGTGCAGCGGTTTTGTGGTCATGAATGCCCTGCGATCTGACTGCAGGGCTGTGAGTCTAATGTACAGAGATTCCAGCTGTCGCTCCCGCTCAGTGTGAACATGAATCAGGTGCATACTAGTGTGTGTACGTTTGTGTGTCTGCAACCTCTTAACACACTGACTCATCCACTTACTCATTCATTTTTGATATTACTGCTGATTGTCCGGATTGATGATTGAAAAAACTTGTTTTCTGGGGTATTTTTGGTAGCGTTTGCTTGTGTTTGGCTGTGAAAGAGCAGGTCAGTCAGTTTTTCTGTGTCTGTGCTGCTGAGAAAGGTTGACACAGTTTGACTCTGGCAGCCTCCGAAGTCAAAGCATTGCTTCAGGAGGTTGGTGCCTTTAAGTTGTGTCTGTCCATGAGAAATAAAGACAGCAAGAGAGAGAAAGTATAAAGCAATAGTGAAAGAATTGATGATTCTTTAGAAAATGCAGGAAAAGGAGAGAAAAGAGACAAGAAAGAGAGGAAACAATCTAATCAACATTAAGTACAGTGTCTCTGACCTGGTGGAGGTCATCACCTCTGTGTGCTGGTTGTATGTTTCAACATGTCTTAGCTTTGTTGTGTGCAATTTTTAAAATAACGATGCATTAAATGACAATGTGAAAAGGTTTTCTGGTTGTGATGAACCTACAAAGAATAACCACCTGACTCTGCAGCTCTCCTCTACCTCATGAAGCTGTATTTTAAGTTTCTGCTCATCTCTGCTTCACAACTTTACTGTTGGTTTTCTCTCACAGCTGTCATAGCGTCAGTGTTGGTCACAGCACGCAGCTGTTTTTATTGACAAAGCCCTAAAACTCCATCTGTACTTAAGTTGGTCAGCGACAAACAGCAGGCTGATGTCAGTGCACACAGTAGAGCTTTAACAGCTGGATATGTCCAGCTATGTCCTACCAGGGTCTGGTGGAGACCAGAAACAGAGAAAATAGAGTAAATATTGGACTAACATGTGTCAGTTGGTCAGAAACTTTAGATAATTAATAATATTGCTCTGCCAGATGTATAAACAGGCTAAAAAGATGATACAGCTGAGTCAAATCAGCTTTTCAGGACCATTATGTGTCAATTGTGACATTTTTTAGCTTGTTTAGCAAATGAAAAGTAAAATAATATCAATAGAAAGAGTAGAGGTTGAAAAATCTTCACCTAGCTAATAAAATTAGCCAATAAGTTCATAGTAAATCATATCATGTAAACACTAAAAAAGGGACCATGAATTTCATGAGATTAAGTCACTGCATTCTCAATTTGGTCCTACTGCTGCTGTTTTTCTTTGTTTGGCTCATGTGGACAAGATTTGCATGAATTAATACGTTGTAGTTTGAAATAATTCAGCCATTTAGCACTTTGAAGTTTGGATAGAAATGACTTGGCTTCTTTTGACTTCCAATAAATGTCTCATGCAGCTTTAAAAGTCAATGAAACTGTCAGAGCTCTTTGCAGAGAAGTTGCCATTAAGCCTTGAATGACCTTGGGATTGTTTATTGTGATGGTGTTATTTTAAAGTTCATTTCTGTGAAGTTTTGACACTGTTTCATGAACCCATTATTTGTCCTCCGTCCGAAACACTCTGACTTTTCTGTCCTTAACACCAAAATACTCTCTTTCATCAACAGACTGTACTGGGGGAATATACCTGTGTTTCCTCTCTTGTCATAATGGATTTTCAGCTTGTTGAACAACCTGTTCTACTCACCGTAGGTCGATTTTGACAAGTGCCGCAGCTAAATACACAGAGTGGCTTGTCCTTGGCTGACAGAGTTGGTGGCGTTATGGCTCCAGTGTTTGGGAAAGTATTTCTGGCTGCTCGTCGGTGCCCTGGACAGCACATAGACCCGAGGCAAAGAGCCAAGGCAGAGGGCCACACACGGGGCAAGAGTTAAATATTCATAAATAGAGAAAGAGAAACAGAGGTCCACGAGTTCAGAGAGAGCGAGAACGAAAGAGAGAAGTCAGGTTTTTGCACCAATTGAATTTGATTTATCTTTAATGAAAGTGAATCTTAGATGAGATGAGATGAGAGGCTGAGTGTAACGGCTTGACTAAAGAGTCAAGGACAAAAAAAAAAAGAGACAAGACAGAAGGGGGGCTGAAAAATTGGGCAAACAGATTAAAAGGGCCTTCGCAACAGAGAGAAACAGAGAAAGAAAAAAATCAGACAGAGTATAAAGGAGTTAGCGATCGTCTGTGCCCCAGATCTGTCACTCAAACCCATTAAAACATTCATTATGACAAGGAGGCATCGATTCAATTTAATACAGGTAGACGATACATAATTTATCAGCTGGAACGATTCCTCAGACCCATCTGGTGCGGAGAAGCATATCGAATTCAACTGGCCTACTTGTTTAGTGCAGCTTGTATATATTTTTATGTCTCTGTGCATTTTTTTTTTTTTTTGCGGTGCGAGCTTGAAACTAAAGATTGATTGTGATGCTTGTGTGGGTGTGTTTGTGATGTGATCACCTGAGGCACAGAGGGGAGCAGGCTCAGGTGTGTGAGTCTGCGTGCATGACTCTGAGTGTGTTTGCATCAAAAAAAAAAAAAACTAACGTTCGAGCCAAGAGAATAAAATTGTAAAAAAAAAAAAAAAAAGAGAGAGAGAGAGAGAGAGAGGGGAGAGTGTGAAGATGACAGAGCAAAACCGAGAGAAATGGAAGGACACAGAGGAGGAAGATGGAAATGGAGTGATAAAGGCTGAAGGGGAGACACGAAGGGAGAACAAATGCCTGAGTGGGAATGAAAAGTGGGAGGTGATAAAAGCTGATAAGAAAAGCGATAGAGGGAAGAGGAGAGAAAGAGCTGTTGCTATCTGACCTTCACTGTGTCTGCCAGAGGAAGAAGGGATCATATGGAGAAATGATGGAAAAGAGGATGGTGGTAATCTGACTAATGCCGTATTTGAGTGGAGAGGAGTGAGAAGGCGTGTGTTATTCAGGCCTGGTGGATGTGATGGAGAAAAGGTCAGCTATTCTTAGTCTTAGCTAACCCCAGTATGATGCGTTTAGCTGGCTAAACAGTGAGATACGTCAGCCTCACTGTGAGAGGGAAGGCCCGAAAACTCTGACTACGTACATACAAGTTGAGCTTTAAAATTTAGTTTGCATTTAAATTTTTGAATTTTAATGTCAGTTTTTTCAACTGGATGTTGTCCAATGAGAACAGATGAGAACCAGGTAGCTCATGTGAAGTGAAAGAGAGGGCCAAAAGTTAAATTCCTGGACACTAAATGTGTTCAGTACAGTCACAGATCTTTGTAAAGTATTAAATTTATAAAATTTACAACATGAACCAACATCTGTGTATTAAGAGCACAGACTGTAACAGCTGTTCAAATTGGAACCAAACCATAAAACCAAAGACAATAACTATGCAAATAACAGATATTTTTATTTGCAAAATGAGACAAACAATATAAGTGAAAATCCACAAAGTACAAATGAAAATTAAAAGGAAGGAAATATGTTTTATTTTGTTGGAAAACTTTAAATGGAGAAAGAAAAAAAAGTGGACATATACTGACACATACAGTGAAAATAATGTTCGAACTTGAAGAAAATCCAAACATATTTTCAGATATTGTTGGAACCTGAAATAAAGACTTTTAACACATTTAAATGTTACACAGACGCTTAAAAACTTAATTTTCCAACTAAAATTTTAAGAGTTTTTTTAGACTGAAAAAGCTCTACATTCTCTCTTTAAAATGTCCAAAACCTTGAATTCCTGTTTCCTGGACTCTGTTTGTAGTAAGCTTGAGGACTTCATTGCTAATTACAATCATATATAACTATAAATTGCACCTCAGATCCTATATACCTGAGTTGTCGGCTTCCACAGAAGTTTAATGGTCAAGGTCAACTACAGTGGACCTGCACTGGAGCTGACAGGGACAGAGAAACATGGTAACCTCAGCAGGATGGATGTTTGGCGATGCTTCCTCTGGGGTTCTCTGTTAAACACTGATCTCTTTATGTGCTTGTATCTATAAAACAACATGTAAAACACGTTGTGTAGTCAGAAATTGAACGTCAGGCTTTGGTTACTTCCCTGTCATTGAGGGGATGAGAGAGGATGCTTGCATGTCTACAGCCTCCTCCTCCTCCTCCCCCTCCATATGAGTCCACAACCATACTGAATACCATATGCATTGACATAATTAATCTGCTTATAAATAGCTCTGTTCCCAGTTCACAGGACAGGCTCTGTGCCTCACAGGTTAAAACCCCAGAGCTCTTATCATCAGTATGTGTGTCATGTGAACATGCTGTAAACATGCATGCGTATGTGTTCAATGCGTAAATTACACCTGTTTTCTTACAGTTGTGTAATCACAGGCGTCTGTGGATGTGTTTTGCATTCACAGTGTAGTCCAAAAAGCCTGAAAAAAATAATTGATATTCAGCTGCTCATTGCTCTTTTATGTGTTGAGCTGCAGAGAGAGAGGAGGGAAGGCGTCGGAGGGAAAACAGAGTGAAGTTCATAAAAGAGTCAGCGATGTTTTTCAGCAGCATCTCGCCGCGACTCTAGCCCCTCCTCCGGGGAGGTGATGAGCCTTGCTCTCTGTCACTGTGTCACTGCCGAGCTTGGAGACGGTCCAGCGGATGATTTGACATGGAGACTCGGTCGCACCGCTGCAGTGGCAACTCACATACTCACACAAATCCTGCAAATATATGCACGCACATAAACTCAACTGCTTACTTATGCATTCTCTTTTTTTTATATAAAATAGAAAATACATCAAGGTCCCTATAAACATTTCCTGGAAAGCTCTGTTTATGTGAATATTTTTTTGGTCTTGTATCTAAGTCAAGTGTGTGTGTGTGTGTGTGTGTATTTGTTTGATTACTGCTGCTCATTTCCTTCAGAGCTATTTTTGACTTTCTAACCCCTGGCCTGTGGTGTGTCACAGAGCTGCAGGGCTCTGTGTTCGATCAGTGGCATGCTTCACGACACAGGCCGCATAGTGTCACACTGACACCACTAAACCCTGGCGTTATTATCATAACACAGTGACATCATGCCGAAACAAAATGAGTCCTAACACAGCGAGGACAGACAGGTGACCACCAGTCTATGCTTCCTATCCTGTACTGTCCTGTCCTGTCCTGCTGTTGCAGAAGAAAGAAGGTACTAGACAGCAGTGACATCTTGACAGAATCCAAACTCAGGCCAAGAGAACAAGTTTGGTGCCAAAGATAAATGTCCAGACCAAACCACATCATCGTACGAGGGCAGGGTGGGGGGGCCATCCTGCATCCATCTTATGCTGCAGGATTTTTCCTGCCAGTGCTTGTTTAAGGTGCAGGAAAACTGCAGTGCAGCATGCATGAAACAAAGTGTGAGTTCTTCGAGGCTGCAGCAACTGCTGGAATTAGACTGCACTTTAATGCTACACTGCAGGAACAAAGACAACAAATCTCAGTCTCTCTCTCTGTGTCTATTATTCGAATCCATACATCCACACACTCTGTCTTAAATGTCTTGTGGTTTAGATCCTGAGCTACTCTTATTCTTCTAAATTGGTATCTAGAATGAAATTATGATGGCTTCTCATGCAGAGACTTAAAATACGTTTATGAGTGGTTGAATTCTCTGTGGGTATAATGAATAAGATAAGTGCCAGGGGTCAGTTTTAGCTCAAGTTGGCAGAAGCTGACCCAGACAGTGTCCAAAATCTCAATTAAAAAAGTCTGGACCATTTAAAAACTTTTTAAAGATAGATTTTTAAAATAGCATACTTTGAAATCAAATGACACCTTTAAATGAGTGCCTCATACGGATCCAAATAAAAATACAGACCTTACCATTAGCTCAAACACAGGGTCATAAAACTGAACTCAGTCAATAACAGCAGCACATTTAATTTTGTCAAGGTTACAAGCTATCAAATATTTGAATTCCTTAAATATCAGACCTTAGATATCATAATGCAGAGTGTTATCGTCCCTCAAATAAAAGTGCCTCAGCATACATTAGTGTTTCATGAAAGAAACTCCGGCTGATAAAACAACAGAGACAGAAACACTGAAAATGTCAAGGGCATTCTGCCGGACTGATGTCTGAGTGGTTTCCCTGTGTAAGTGATGGGATGAGTGAGAAAACACTGAGTGACAAAGAAACAGACGGTGAAGTGAGACTGAATAGAGAGTGAATCATCCCGACTGCCACCTCTCCCTCTGTTCTCTGCTAATTCTCAAATTATTTTCTTTTATCTCTGATTATAGACAGCAGTCGTGAGTTTTCTCTAAAGTGTGGCCACAAATGTTTGTTGGCTGAGGAGATAAAAATTTATTTGCAGTGTGAAATTCAGAGTACTTTGTATTCCTTTGGTTTGGTAGACAAAGCAACATACTTACCTTATTCCATATGCATATCATTGCCCAATAGTTTGACTCTGAGGTTTATGTCTGTACAGTTCACACTTAACCCAACATTTGTTCATGTCAACAAGCATAAATCAGTCCAATTACAACACAGAATATTTGAAAAATTTGAAGTTGCATCTAAGAGAGAGAGAACTACTTTTTTAAGAGCAGATACATCTCTTTTTTTTACAGATAAAAAGTTGACTGACTTCATAAGGACATTTGCTCAATTAAAACCCCCCAGTGGCTCAACTGCGACAGCCTGTAGCTTTTGTTGGCTAATGCTAGCTAATGGTAGCAAAGGTTGGGTAATTATAACATACAGACATTACATAAAGCAAACTGCAGTTCATATCTTTTTGCTTCTCTTACAATCAATTGGCAGTCAAGCTTATTTTTAGCTTATTATCCCAGTGTAGCCTGAGTTTAGCTTATATTGTAAAGTCTTGCTTTAAGAAGTTGACAATACAGATTCCCTTCACAGTAATGGCTTCTTATTGCAGGGTAAAAACTTAAATGCATTTCTAAATGCATCTTTTAACCAAGAGCAGTGCTTTATCTACGTTGGACACTTTCATAAATTGCAGCAAAATGTTTTTGAGGTAAAAGCTGATTGAGAAGCGCATCAGACTTAATGTAGGCAAAAACTTAACAGCAGTAACACGCAGCCAAGAACTGTTCATAAAGTCTGAATTGCTGCAAGTTGCAGGGAAAAAAGGACAGAGGAAGGACAAAGGAGACCCAAATACCAGTCTGAAGGGCCTGTTTGCTGTTGTGTCTGTTTGTACAGTCACTGATTGTCACTTATTGTTCCAGCGTTCTGCCATAAATGTTATACTGTAAGAAGTAATAGACAGCAACCTCACTGCACGCACACATACACAAGAAAAGTCCTCACACCTGGCTTAAGGCAAGCTTGGCAAGGCAATGAGACTGAACAGATCATCCAGCCAGTCCACATATGGTGGCAGAGAGTGATGGGGGGACAGCCATGTGAACTGATGAGCTGCACAGAAAGGGAAATTAAAACAGGAAAAAATAATTACAGAGAGACATGAAAGAAGCGATAAAAAAGAGGGAGACATGAGGAAGTAAATAAAGCAACAAAAGATGACAATGTACAGTCACTTAGTGAAAAAAAGGCACCAGAACAATAGCTGATACAAAGAAATTAATACAAACCAAAAACATAAAATGTGCAAAACTGGGACAGTATGTTTTCACATTAAAATTAATTATGATATTTCCTTCCTTTTAGATTTTCTCTCGATAGAGGTTTAAAACTTTAACCAAATGTCCCTAATGAGATACAAAGAGGAGGTCGTTATCTATCATTAACTTTAAATGTTCAGAAAACTTAGGCTTTGTCTGAGTCTCCCAGTGGTGGAAAACCAATCCTCCAAGCACCAATAAAGCCTGCTAATGCAAAGTCCACACACCTACTTAAACACATGGTGAGAGACCTCTCGACTCATAAACAGAGCTGGGGAGTCATTCATGCAACCGCTCACCAATACTTTTGGTTACTCTTTCCAAACAGGAGAAACCAAAGAGCATATCCACATTTAATGGAAACGAAGTTCTGGCTTGATTTCTAGACTTCCAAAGCTTATTATCATCGACGAGCCCCATTTTTGAAGCTTAACTGCTTTATAATGATACCTGGGCTTAATTGTGTATTTTATTCTCCAAGGCACAAGATGTAAAAGTAACTTGTGCTATTTTTTTCTGAAAGGAAGAAGAGAAAGTGAGTAAAGTAAGCAGAAAAAGAACATAAAATGACAGCATAAAGAGCCCTCTGCATGTTCTTCTTCCTGCCGAGGGGGTAAAATGAGTGTGTTACATGCATCTCCGTGCTCTTCCTCAACTATACAGTAATCTTCACTTATAACCAATTATTAGTCACTTTTCAGACTTACATAATGTTCTCTGCTAACTCAGAAATCTGCTACTCTGACGCCACCTGGTTTTCTCTGCCTGATAAACAGATGCTCTCACACACACACACTGATACAGCTCTCTGATCTACTTGCTGTAATTCTGCCGACAGGGTGCATAATCCAAACCTGTTGTGACTTCTCAGGACATTCTTACGCACAACATCATGTCACAACACAGTCTCAACCCTTCACTTGCACAGACTCTGCAGACATAACAACAGCATCAGCATGACGCGTCTCCTCGAGCCCGAGACAAAGCCCCCTCCTCTCCTCAGTGAGGCGATCGTTAAGTATTGATTGAGAATCTTATCAAACCCCTGCAGATATGTTTTCCTGTGCAGGTTTGTAAAAAAAATACAGTTTCAGACATTAGGTTTGCTGGGGTGAGTATTTTTAACCCTTTCAGACAGGCAGTCTGAGTAATCTTATCACCAGCCTAATCCACCCTGGGGTTAGCTTGAGGTTACATTTGATATAAGAAGAATAATGCTCTTAAGTCATTATTTCACCACTTCTAGCTCCAGCTCCCCCCCCAAACTGCTGCTGCTAATGCGAAGCCCTGGCAAGAAGTGGAAGTAGAAGTATAGATCATATGTGACTATTCTTGCCATTCTTTCCCCATCGCTCATCTCCACGTTCAGACCTTTGGCTTTATTGGTAGATGAGTGCAGTTTAATTAACATTGTTAACAGTGCTAATTCATCAGCAGACAGGACTGCAGCCAGATGCAGTTCTCTCCTTTTAACCATCATCTAAGGTCAGATTTGCTGCATCTGTCCTGTCCTTTGAGTGTATTTAGATGCACATACTTCCAAACACTTCCTCTTCTCTCTGCAGTTTTTTGTTTTTTAACTGTCTTTCTTTTCTTAATTGTTTTATCGTGTCTCTTACTTCCATCTCATCTCTTTCTGCTCTCCTATCTCTCTCTTTGTTCAGCCTGAGAAAAACTTCTCTTCTTCTCTTTTTTATGGAGTACAAGTGCAATTAAGCATGAAGGGAAGGTGGAAGCGAAGGAGCATAGGAATTAGTGGCGCTTGTACCGAGAGATAAACTGATAGAAAGTGGTGCATACTGTATCCTGCTCTCCTCCTACTGATCTCACTGTTAGATACATACAGAGCCATCTTCTCTTCTCTTTTTAACTCTGCTCTCATACTAAATAATATACAGGAGGATACTGTATATGCTAATGCTGCAAAGTTGCTGTAGCTGAATGAAAATATTCAGCAAAGCATGAAAAGCACAGCTGAAAGGTTTTTTTTTAGCAAGACGCTGAATCCAGACCAGCAGCCACAGCTGTCCCTGACCTTTGACCTCTCTGTGGCCACCATCACACAGCACAAATAAATGTTTTACAGTATTTCAAACGTCGGTTGTGCCGGGGTTTCTTCCTTCCCATGTGGTCTGAAGTACCGGCTGATTATTATTGTTATTATTTCTTCCTCATTATGAGCAGCAGATGTTTTGTCAGGGAAAACACACATTATTTTTCCGCTGCTACAGACGGGATTGTTAGTTTATAATGATGTGCATGAGGGGGCGTGAGGGTTGACGTGTCAGACGGTAGTCACCTTTCTGTGCATGTGTGTGAGCATGTGTGTGTGTGTGCGTAGCATAATAATGTTGGCATGTCCTAGACACCAAAGACCTGTGTTACTCAGAGGAGGAGAGCCTGGTTCTGTGGGGTCTCTGGGGATCATTTATCACAAAGGTTATCGCTGCCTTGTTAATCGCTGTTTGTGTGTGTGTATGTATGTGTGTGTCCTGGTCCTTTCCAGTAATTAAGTTTTATTTTCCCCTTCTCTCTCTCCTGATACTTTGCCCTTCATCTTCAACCATATACTGATTATTCTCTGTCACTGCTCTCTTTTATACTTTATATTTCCTTATTAATTTCTCTCTCTTTCTTCTCTCCTTCACTTCTAGATGAAGGCCAGACAGTTTGCCACAATCCCCCAGAGCTGGCTGGCCAGCGGTTGGCGGAGGTCGGCATGCAGCTGCGAGCAGACTGCCACCAAGGCCTGGGCTACTGGGACTACCTCTTCTTCATCGCCATTGGCTTTGTGATCTTCTCGGCAGGCACGGTGTCGGCGTGGGTGATGGGTGTGCTCATGGTGCTGTACGAGCGCTACAGCAAAAGGAAGAGCGAGGAGCTGGACAGTGACGACGAGGACGATAGGGGAGGGATGGGAGGAGGTGGAGGAGGAGGAGGAGGAGGCGGAGGAGGAGGTGGGAACCAGGGGAATGGGGATCTGAGCAAGCCCGGCATGCAGGTGTGACAGACTGAATATGAGGAAGGATGACATGAGAGCAGGAGGAGAGAGAAAAGAGACAGAGAGGAAGAATCAGAAGTTATGAGAGGACTCTGAGACCAAAGGCTCTTCAAGACGCAAGATCTGACTGTCTCTGTTTGTTACAGATTTAGATATCACAATATGCTCTTCACCATATTGGACAGAAAGTGTGTGTGTGTGTGTCTGAATGTGTGTGTGTGTTTGTGAGAGAAAGTGAGACGGACAGACACAGCAATAAGGATAACTTTGCCTTCACTTCAGGAGTACAGAATGACCTTTGAGAGTATTGAGAGCAATAACCCCCATGCACACAACCACATGCACACACATACACATACACACATACACACGCGCACAGCTCATCTCAGCACAGATGCTCTAAAGAGATGCTGGTTTCTCTGAGTGGGTCGTTGTACCTGCATATTCCTGCGTGAAGCGCTCTTAAGTAACATTCTGTATACGATGATTATAACAAAACATGCAATGTGAGCAACACACACTCACACACACACATATTAGAAGGTATTGGGGGTCACAAAGAGAGTGATGCCTTATCTCTGCTACAATAAAAAGGGAAAAAATGGTACATTTCAGCGTTAAGGTGTGATTTTCCTGACTGCCTTAAGGCAACTCACTTGAAGTAGTGATCAGTATTTTATAGACAGAATCTGTCCGGATCTTTTCAGGATATGATTGAATCACTTGAATGTAAAAACTCAGAATGAACCTCATCTACAGCCCACTGTCATTGAACAAAGACAGAAAATGATAGCAGACTGGAAACTTGCCTCTCCTTCTGCTGTTTGATTAACATGTTGATTTTAAAATTTAAAGGTACGTTGTGGAGTTTTTGACCACTAGTGGCACCATGGAGCATCGTTTTAACAAGCAGGTCCCCATTTTTGTTTGTATCTTTGGCTCTGTCTACAATCATGAGCCTGGTGGTGGTTTCAGACTTTTGCTGTGATTGACAGTCAGTGAAAACATACTGTTTCTAAAACATTGGAGGAAGAAATACAATTTTAAGAATTAAATTTTGCAAGTCTTTTACAAGGAAGGAAATAAATGCATTCAACATGTTTGTATGCCTAAAAGATGCAAACAAATGAATCTATGTAATAAATTCTGAATATAAGCTTATTTGTTTTTGTTGGCAAACAAACTCCACAGGGTACCTTTAAAGAGTAGCTTAACACACTTCTGAAAAATCTGTTTTTGCTGATGTCCAGAGGTTTTCACCTTGCTACAGTGACATCGACATGCACTCTGTGGTACACCATGACATCACTATTGTGTGTAGTTACACCTCTGACCACACTTGTCAGTTGTTCAGTTTCTATCCAAATATTACATGAATATTAAATAAATTCCTGAGCATTGGCTGATGAAAAATGCAATTCAATACAAGTTTCAATCCACTACTGTTAAGCAAATAGATTACAATTAACAGCTGGTGGCCCTAATCACAATTTGGTTTAATTATACAACTGCACAAAGGGGAGGACACAAAGATGTTATTAATGATGTAATTAAAAAAGTGTCAATCACACCTAAATACAATTGACATATTTGTCACCACTGATCCAAAGATGACATTAAGAGTACGAGGAGCTTAAGGCTGAGTTGAAACATTACCATTTATACTTGAATACAAGGCACCAGAGAGAGGCAAAGTTAGAGCAGGAATGAGTGTATCAGGAGTGTATCAGCTTCTTGTTTACAGTTGTCGCACAAAGAATAATTGTTATGCTAAAGATTATGAGGTTGACTTTTTGCATAGTGGAGGATACATCAGAGCTTCACATACCTCATGTTTCATTCTCAGTATTTGTTTTCATTCCTCTTTTTTTGCATCTTGTTTTTTTTATCCATACACAAACTTTTCAGCTTTAGTAAAGCTTAAAGAAAACTTTTTGCAATATTTCAACTTCTTTTTTCAAATTCCAATCAGGTTTTCTTATGCGCAAATTGGAAATGTGTATAAAAACAGGTTGCTGATAATGTGGTCAGAGGTGAAACAGACCTGACACCCTCAACCAGAGAGGGCAGTGAAACACTGCTTCTCAGTCTGGCGTTAACTTACTTTTTATGGGCAGATGACGTCCACCCATAGCGACACCATGTGACTGTATCCTGTGTGTACTGTATGTGTGTTTATCTTCATGTTTCTGTGTGTTTATGCTCTCTTGTGCTGTGAGCCATCAGCCATAGTTTCTCATTCGTTCCACATGATCTCCAGCCCTCTGCAGCTGCATAAGTGAGGCGGGTTCAAGAAAACGTCAGGGTGACGGAGTCAGTCGTATAGCTAACGATGACTCTACACTATGTGACTGGAAGCCTCGCTTGGTTGCCCACACGGGCTGCAGTCTATAGATCAGCTGTCATTGTGGAAGTGTGCCTCTGGAGTAGTAGTAGCCTAGTGTGTGTGTGTGTGTGTGTGAGTGTGTGAGACCATGCATGGGTGACTATGTTGGTGTGTTAAAGTGGGGCAGAGCGATCACAAAGCATCTCTGTTAGCAACATGGATGAGTGATTCATGAGCTCAGACTGATCCAGACCCTTCTTCCTCCACCCCGCTCCCGCTTCCGCCCTGTCCGTCACAGGACGGATGCACATTCAGAGATGATGAACCACAAACTGTGGAAAGAGGTGGGGTGGAGAAAGAGCGAGGTCACCATCAGATGCAGGAATTCATCCTGATTGATGCACTTAGCAGCTGTACTGAAAGACTGATTTATAGTCGGCTTTTATTCATTTTCTAAGATGAGTGGCTCCAAATGCCCCAGATGAATGGGCATAGATAAATGATAACTCTCCAGGGGGGCTTTGCAGAGTGTGTGTGTGTGTTTGCTTACATGTGTGCATGTTTACAGCTATTTCCAGCTTGGTTTATGATCTTGACTGTATATCTTTATGTAGATGCAGAAGAGATGGGTTTTTTTTCCTATAGGAAGGTAATTTGTAATCAAAATCTGTCAAACCAAAGCCTGATGAAGCATCTCTTTAGAGACACATACTTCCTCCTTCATTCAAATACAAAATCCCTCACTCTTCCTCCCTCACACACACACACACACACACACACACACACATATACACATACAGACTCACCCTTATGCACGATAAATCTCAAGGGCACAGCTAAAGTCAGAGCCGCAGGCCCGAGAACATTAACACTCTCTTTTGGTCTCTCTTGCCATGCATCACTACATCCTCTTATCCTCCCCTCCATCCTCAGTCTGACACTGTCATCAGCTTTCACACAATGCAGACACACACACATGCATACACACACACACACGCGCGCGCACACACACCTGGACCTATAATTTATCTGTTATATCTTTTGGCTGTCATTATCAGATCATTTGTCCAAGGGGAAGCTAAGAGGCACACAGGCTTTAGATGACCTGCAGATTACTGGTGTCAATCCTTCTTATGTTACGTCACATTCACAAAAAGATTTTAGACTCAAAGGAGCATGACCTCACCGCTCATACCTGGACATATCCTCAAACACAGAGCTTCCTGTCTGAAATGAGCAGCTATTTTTTGCTCGGCTGAATGTCAGTTTTAGGCTGCCTACAAATATAGAGCTGTTTAGCAGACTGAAAATGTCAGTCCTTTATGAGCAGTAGGTCAAAGGACAGTGGAGTCAGTCGGTGTGCGAGAAGGACGAGAAAAGTGTGTGTGTGTGTTTGTGGGGCGCTGTCCTGGTGTTAACTCGTCACAGAACAGAACACAGGTCAGAGTAAAAATATCGCCGACCTTAGCAGAAGAAGACTTGTGTTTTGTGTGTGTGTGTGTGTGTGTGTTTGCTTGTGCACACACACACACACACACACACACACACACACACACACAGAGGGTCCCTGAGGGTGTAATTACCTGTGAAGGGGCTAAAAGTTCCTTTGACACATATTTACAGTGCCTGATCTCTGAAACCTGCATTAGCTGCATATGTTTGCAAGTGAAATAGGGACATTTGCTTTAGATGTGAAGGTGTGAATTTGTGTGTGTTTTTCTTTAGAGGAGTCACTGCAGATTTTATACGTGCCGCTTGAGAACTGTTTTAAAAAATTGGCTTGTTTTTGCTCAGAAAATCATTGCCAGGGGCGGTGTTCTCAATGAGGAGATGAATAAGAAGGAGGGGCCTCTTTGTAGCTTTTTTTCCCCCTCCTCTCCTCATCTCTCGACACACACAAGTGTGCCTGAACGGTACATTCATAAATTATCACATATGCAGAGACGGAAACATCCGGTGATCATTGATCAGAAATCAGAGGTGCTGTGCTGGCTCACTGTCAGAGATGCAGATTGCAAATGTCCTCGAAGGCAAGGGAGCTGCAGAGACTGAGCTGTCCTCACTGTATGTGTTGGTGTGTGACTGAATGTGTGTCTGTGCTTGTCCAATATTTCTAATATTGAAACAGATTCCTGATTCAGAGTGTTATTGCTTTCAGGTTGATTATATTAGAGTTTTTATTTTAGTTTTGTACGTCTTGAATCATAAGCAGTAGGAAACATAAGGGTGAAGTAGTTTTCTAAGATCTGTCTTGTCAACGCCTAAAAAAAATTAAATGAATTTTTGTGCTGCAATAGATCAAGAAGTCTTTCATGAATAAGAACTACTCAGTTAAACAGGAATCTATGTCCTTATAGCATTAATACCTCAAATCATTTAAATTTTCCCAGAATATTTTTTCTTATTTTACACATAACTAGGCACTGAAAAAAATATCAGTTTTGGTCCCATTGCATACTTCTTTTAATTTATCTTTATATTAAAACATTTTTCTCTACACTTGGTGGTGCACTCTGCCATTTAGACAATTTAATTTCATATCCATGATAACATTCTCACTGTACACTCAGCAAATACCATCAAAGCTGTATGTGAGTCAGTGCTTACTAATTATTTTTTTTGCTGTTTCTGTAAAACCATTCAAATGTTTAAAAAATAGGTGGCTTTTAATGTAAATATTGGATTTATTATTAACCACCTAAATTAATTGAAACAACTTTAATTTGGCTGTACTTTAAACAGATATAGCAGTTGTTCTTCTGTCATATTTCTGCTACAGAAGCTATTCAAGGACTGTTTGCTGTGGTATTGATGTTACCATGGCAACAAATCAACCAAAACAATAACCTTGAAATCCAACTAAAATCCCATTTAGTCAAACATTTTTTTGTTGTCAAAAGTGAAGTCATTGTGTTTTGTTGAGGAACTGTTATGATTTTTATTCATAAAAGGAACAAAAAATATATCAAATCAACAAAATATATATCAGAAATGCTGCTGTTCTTCTTGGCCGGCCGGCTGGAGGGCGTCTGAGTTTGATTGACAGCAGTTGGCAGGCTGAGCAGCAGCTGGGGCAAAGGAAATTTTGGCATTTGTTGAAGGTAGAGAGCTTTTTGTTGGTGAAGGGTCAGTGAGGACGACATCATTACCTTACTGAACCAAGGTGACGGTTGCAGGTACATGAGTAACATGTTAGGGGATACAGCTTGTTGTTTATCCTGCAGACCCACTTTTAAGTCTGCACTTTTTCCCACTGAGTGTTTGCTTGGTGGCTCTTTCAACAAGATGCAGGACAAGACCTGTTGCAAATTTGATAAGAAAGAGGCTTCAGCAGGAAAACCAATGTGGGTCCAAGTTCAAATACAGGTCGACAGGTACTTATGTTTGGTATCTTCATGGGAGTAAAATCCAAAGCTGTGAGCATTACCTTTTTTTCTTATAGTTTTTGAAAATAATATCTCATTTGATGCAGCAGACATAGGTAATGCCACAATGATGCAAAACAGAGTGATAAGCTGAGACTGTGTTGGCATCTTTATTTACCCAGGAAAGATTTGTTAACCACAAGTGATCAGTTTTAAGGCACTTAAAATTGAGTTAGTTTCTTCTTTTTATTTAAGTTTAACATAACAGATTCCAAGCTAAACTTATAAGTTTGTGCACTGTGTGTATGCAGAATAAGTGTGTCTGTGTCTGTGTGTGTGGGCATTTTTCTGCAGCAGCCTGTTGAGGCTCAGTTTCACAGATAACCTCTTATAATCTTGGAGAAAGTGAGATGCAGAGTGCAAAGAAAAACTGCATTTATGTCGATCTGTTGGTGTCCATGTCCAAACCTATAAACCCACAGTCTGTCTTTTAATGTGTGGCTCTACATTACTGCTAACACACCACAAAAACACACACACACTCATACACAATCCATGGGCTCTTGGATGGGCTCAGGGGCTTAGAGCAGGAAGTAGAGGCTCACAGATGACTTCAGTGAATGCACACATGAATGTTTTCACTCCCCTCTCCAGCCTGACAACTTTTCTCTCCCCTCTTTATCTGTCCTCACACCCCGCTCCCACCTGCTTGGCTCACAGTGCTCCACCCTTTCCACTTTCCCTATCTTTCCACCAGCCCTTCTCCTCCTCCTCCTGCCAACTGCTCAGCCACTCCACTGGCAAAGAGCAGGCTGTAATCCTTCACACGGCCCTCAAAACTCTGCCTGCTGGATATAACAGCTTTGGAGCTTCTCTGTTAGAGAGAAACAGGAAGGAGAGCAGACAGACAGGCAGACAGACAGACAGGCAGGCAGACAGGCAGACACAGACAAACAGAAAAGGAAAATGTATAGTCTTAAGAACACAAAACCCCAGAAGCACAACAGCAATGCAAGAGACAAAAAAATGTGTTCACACAACCACTACTGTGTATTTTTTAGTGTGTGTGTGTGTGGGTGGGTATGTGCTTGAGTTTGTGTGCGCAGTCTGATCCCGTTATTTCTCTGAGGGCGATGTTTGAGCATGAGCATGAAGTACAGAGACCATCTAATGCAATAAGTCAATAATACATCCCATCATTGCACACACACATGCATACACAGACGCAGACACAGACACGCACACACACACACACACGCACGCACACACAGCCTTCCAGGCTAAAGACAAACATTTTCTTCTTTGTGGATACTTCCTTTTTTAAACCAGTCTGTGTCTGTAAATTCTCCTCTTCATCCTCTGTATTTCGTCATTAACACCTGCAGTGGACGGAGTCACAACACAGATCGAACTCTCGTCTCATTTGTCTTACGAGGGGAAAAAAAATAATCATGTGCGTGGAATATTCAAGTAGAAGCAGGAGAGGTGAAATGTCAAAACTCAACAACTGTTCATGCATCACTTTCAGCGTGACCCCACTTTGAGAGCTCATGCACAGATAAACACGCACTCACACATGCGCAGACACACACACACACAGACACACACTTTATAGCATAAAAGCCTTTCTGTAGATGACATTGTGTGGGAGCAGAGGAGAGTGTGGCTGTCAGCAGGATTCCCTCTGCTTGCTTGCCCTTGAATGGCGTTAAGAGGAGGCTGAGATAAGAAAAGCTGGGACTCACTTGATAGCTTTACCGTAAAGGGCAACGCAATCACTAGACGGCCATGATTGAAGTGATAATTGTGAAACTTTAAGGAAAATTCAGGTGTTTTTTTAAAGTGGGTCATGATTGTGGCTAATTTGACTTGCTAACTTGCCACCTGAAGATTCAGGAAAATAGCATTAAGCTCAGAGGAGCACAAAATGTCCAATACTCAAAGCTTTCATTAAAACTTGAATTTTACATAAATCAATTAAAATACTTTTTCTATTGGTTCTGACAAATGTAAAAACCAAAAAATAAAGTAGCCCCTCAGCTTTTGTAGCTAGCTGGATGGGGAATTACCAAGCTAACAGTAGCTTGGCAGGTGCAAAGTTAGCATAACTTGAATTTTATATCAATCACTTCAAATGTTTTTCTCTTAGCCATTATGAAAGTAAGACAAAGAAGTAGCTTCTCAGCTTTTGTAGCAAACCGCAGGGGTTTACCAAGCTAATGGTAGCTTGTTGATTGCAAAGTTAACATAAATCAGACTAGCCACAGTCATAAGAATAAGACCCAGGTCGAAAAATACTAGAATTTTTCTTAACATTGGTTTTAATGAAAAGCTTTCAAAGACTTTTGCTTGAAAGATTTTTTTCAGTGGATGATTGAGTTGACTGTGTTTTAAACAGGTCAGTCAGTAGGTAGCTGTATTAAGAGGAAATAAAAATTAGAAATGTCAGACTAGACGTCCATCCTAGAGAAGTCAATATAGTACAATTAAAACTTGAAGTGAAGACAGTATTTATATAATTCTATATTTATTAGCTAAACATTTCTGCAAATGAGCCAGAGCTACGGTGTTAGTTCTTGTTCATGCTTTAAGCTGTGGTTTAACAGAGTCCAGCCTGTGGACGGTGACGATTTTAGTAAAAAAAAAAAAAATACAGGATCAGGTGTGAAAAGTGACAACAAGCGCCTTTTTCCATACGCCCTGATTGTGACTTGCAGAGAGCAACACAAAGGTCAGGGGTCACAGGAGGGTAAAAGACAGATGTTTCATATTTACATGAACGTGACACACTTTCTATACATTAGAAACACACCATGTGCTCTCACACAGACTACCACAAACAAACACCATGATGAGCAGCAATGCACTTGAGGGTCTCTGACCTAAATTATATAGAAGATACACACACACACACACACACACACACACACACACACACACACACACACAAAGTATATCACACACAAAAACACACACAGAGATGTGTGTTAGAGAGAGAGAGGGGTGTCAGGGGGTGTGTTATATTGTAGGGGAG
>JAPZDV010000021.1:21312899-21334457 GCA_029814665.1 Acanthurus lineatus | reverse complement strand
CATAAATACACACACACACACACACACACACACACACACACACACACACACACACCCATGGTAACAAACACAAGCCTATAATCTTGGTTGTCTGACTTACAGTAGCTCTGTTCTTTTTCATCTCTTTGGCTTTACTCACACACACACACACACACACGCACACTGAACACACTCAGACTATTGTATGAATCTACACAGAACTTGCTTCTGTATGACTCGCGGTTCTGGCTATTTAAAAACTGCAGTAACTTATATTAAGTAACATTTATCTTTTACTATTATTAAAAACGACAGTGATGTTTAACCAACGACTGTGGTTTCACTCTTTATGAAATGTGTCTTTGTTGGGTCTTTTCTGTGTCCCATGTCCCTGCAGTGATGTTAAAAAAAAAATACACCTACTATGTCAGCACAAAGTGTGGATGGAGGGATGAGGGGAAGGATGACAGAGAGGTAATAGATTTAGCCTCTGCACCAATGCCCTGGCACCGACGGTCGGATGGAGGGATTGAGGGAATGAAAGAGGAGGCGCATAATGCTGCTGCACCCACAACCTTACTCAAAGCTTGTTAACTAAAAACTACACATCTTTCCTTTTTCTTGTCTATTAGTATCTTTTTCTGTCTCACAACCTCTCTTATTCTTTTTTTCAGTTCTTCCCGCCTCCTACATTGCCCCAGTGTTTCTTCCCTTTCTTCTTGGCTCTTATTTTTCCCACTCGGCCTCGGCCTCCCTTATCTCCACGTTTTTTTGGCAGGAACAGCGGTTTTATTATCCAACCTCACCTCTGCCAGGATGGGTCAGATACTGCAGTGGAGCCGTCCTCACTTGGCACTAATGTAGAGAGTGAGCGAGAGAAAATAAGCACAGCTGAGGGAGGTAGAAAGAGTGATACACAGGAGGAGAGTTTGTCCAGCACATACTGTAGGTGAGAGGGTTCATCTTGGCAACTCAGCTAATGATGAAAAATGTGTATTTATGCAAGTGTTTGTGCAAGTGCAAAGAAGGTAAAAAAGTGTTTGGTGGGTTGCTGTATCACTGTGGCTGCGAGCTTCCTCAAAAAGGACCAGACCTGGCATGCCGATGCCAGGATGCCAGGTCGTTTCTCTGCTGCCAGCTCCAAGGATCCTCAATCGATCCTGACAGCTCAGTGTGTCACCAGGTCACACCGACACACTGAGGCAGAAAAACAAGGACAAAGAACCACTTCAACTCACTGAAATCTCCTCTACTTCACAATTTCTTGCAAGAATTTAAATACAGCAAGAAAGAAAAACCATGTGGCGTGTGTGCAAACCTCAGAGTCCCTTATCGTGACTTTATCTTGTGTTTTTTCTGCTACAGTTACCAACCTTGAGCTTTACATATATATTCAGACAGAAAATCGACTGAGAGTGTGGCTGTCCGTCTCCATTTGTTTGGAAATTCCTGTGATGCAGTGCATCCAACCGATTCGGGCTGCAGCAGAGACAAAAAAGAAAAGATTTCACTTGCTGTATGGATAATCACAACTGAAAAAACCTCTCCCTCTATAAACTATTATGTTTTTCAAAATGGACCCATGCCCAGCCGACTTTGCTTCATTTAAAAATCAAAATCGGATTTTATATTATTTTTTAACCTAAAAAGTGGAAGGTACCGTCTTGTTGTTTTCAGGGAGGACTCTGTTGGTGAATTAGGAATAAATTTAACTTAGCTAGCTTAGCTTTTTTTAACATACATTTTTAATGTTAATTAATGCTAAAAAGATACTTCAGCAATTTACTAATGAACTTCTACACTGCTGGAACTTCCATAAGACTATTTCAAGAGAAAAAATCCAACTAAAAGCAAGTGTTTTGGCTTTTAGTCACTACATAATAGTATAAACTCCACCTTTCATAAGATTCTTCCTGCCTGTAAATGTCTTTTTCTTTGAAACTCTTCAGTTCTTGTTTGTAACCCAGAGTTCCTGTCAAAAGTAGAGTATTCAGGTTAAGATAACCCTGATTTCATCATATGGGAAGTTGTTTTAAATATCCCAAATCTTCCAGTAGAACAGTGTAGGAAGTAGATCTCCCCATGAAGAAGAATTTGCTCCTGATGTTTAAAATCAGTAAATTGTCCCTTTAAAATTAATTTTACCTTGAACTTCAGCTTGAGGTGTAGTGATTCAAAAAAAAAGATATAAAACTTTAATTTAATTCAGATCATTTCACCTCCTCACAGAGCAATGTACTGACAAGTGAATCATGACATTCCTTCCCAAAGCTCAAGTAAAAATGATGGACAAACGTCCCCAGCAGACGTTTGGCTTTCTGACGCTGACCTGCTGACCTGCTGACAGGCCATCTGATAATAATGAATCTCCCTTCAGGACTGAACCTTTGAACATGTACAAACATGGATGAGGCTGGTGGCTGGTGATGCCTGTGAGTGTAAGAGGACTTATAAAACAGGTTTCACACACCTGCTTTGGACAGAAAAGGGGATGAAAAGAGGAGGTGACAGGGAGAAAAAATGAGACACACTCTGATAAAAACTGTGCCACAATAACAGCCATCCTCCACTTAAGCATCAGATCTGACACATAAAAAAAGAACATTTTCCCAGATTTGTTTTCTAGATCTGCTTCTCAGCGTTCACTTCTTTGTGACATTCAGCAGGTTGTCAAAGGAGGAGCGTGAATCTGTGCTGAGCGGCATGAGAAGGTGAACCAGCCGCTGTGCCTCTGATTAAACCTCAGAATAGCAGCTCAGCGTTCCCGTAATAGAGCTCGTCTTCCTCTGAGACTAGCAGCTCATTACCACAGGACTCCCCCCAAAGGACCCTCCCCTCCTTCATCACCTCACCCCTCTCAACACGACCTCACCCCTGAGATGGAGCCCCCACGTTGTGACGCTGATATCTACGTACATACACCCCCTTCCACCACCACCTCTACAAGCTGCTAATCTTAGCAACCTCAAAGTAACTCCCGTTCTTCCTCCTGCTTTTGTATTTCACCTTCCTCTCACCACCATCATTGCAGCTGCCAATCAGATGTCAGACATTTGACCCATCTTTCTTCTTACCGAACCATCGTACGACCACGAACACACACACACACACACAAGCGCGCACACACGCAAATCCTCCCAACTCCTCTGTTCCCCTCTGTCCCCTCGCAAGGTGGCTCTTGTCGACACCTTTCCTGATTTGGACATTTTTTGATGAGTATTCCCCACCTCAATCTCTGCTGTTTCCCTACTTAACCCTCCCAGGGGCTTCCTAGATCTGCCGTGACTGACACACACACACACATGCACACACACACTCTGACAGAGACACACGTTGACAAAAACCACACAAAAATGACTGGATCATGCTCGCTGCATTGCACACACACACACACCGGCTCACGAGCGTGCACATGCCTGCTTCGTTGTAGGCTTAATGAGGTCTCCTTATGCCTCTCACTTCCTCTCCTCGTCTCCTCCTCTTCGTCTCCGTCTTTCCCTCTTTTGTCAAGTGTCATGATTTTCATTCTGGTGCTGTACTGAGGTGTCAAATTAAAACATTAGCTGAGACAAGTACCCGAACTCCTCTTGGAACATAATAAACTATTTTCTGAGTCTTGTTGTGACAGTCAATGAGACTCTTCAAAGACATACACAAACAAGCTTTGTGAAATCTTTCATCGGTGGGTCTTGCCATGAATGCAAAGTGTATTTTTTTCCTTGTGTTGGTGTCTGAATGAGTTTGTGAGGATACATGTGTGAGGCCCGGATATAGATACATCATAAAGGAGAGGGTCTGGATGTGAAGGAAAACAACTCATAATTACAATCTGGTACATCAACAAGGCTCATCTGATTGGACACACTTAAAGAAATCTGCCATCTGACATAATACTGATATCATAATTTTCAAAGTTTAAAGGTTGACTTGAGCACATCCTGGGCACTGAGGCATGGCATCCTTTAACTAAAAATCATATAGTTAGACATTCTGGTAATTAAAATATTCACCATCTTGCAGAATGTTTGATAGGAAGGTGGATACCACTCTGACATGAAGCAATAGTCAGCTGTTAGCATAACTTAGTTAGAGCAGAGGCTGAATGCAGAGGGAAACAGCTAGTCTGGCTCTGTCCATGCAGGCAGAAACATCTTGAAATCTTTTAGGTTCTCTTGCAACTGTTTACAACTAACTACTGTAAAACTACTTGTCTTTATGCATATTAAACAAACAAGATATGACATTAAAATAACTAAACTTTAAATGTGGCTTTTAATCAGGCAAATTTGATTAACATTGGACTGAACCAGGTTCACTCCTTCTGACTGTTTTCTATCTTGGTGCTATGCTAATCAGCTGCTGACTGCTACTTATTTATCATACTTTCATGAGAATGGTCTCAATTTTCACATTAAACTCAAAGCAAGAAAGCAAATTATCTTCCAAAATGTCAAACTATTCATTGAAGATTTGGTTTGGACAATATTTTTTAAAAAATGAAGAGCTGCACATGAAATGCCGGCTAAATGCAATTTCACACCACAAGCTCGAGTATTTATGACAAAGGGTCAGTCAAGTAAAATTAGATATGTGAAAAAGCATCACTATCTTGCCTGGTGACAGCCAAGATTGACTCCAGCTCCCTCAAGACCCATAAAAGATGAGTGGTTATAGATTGTTAATGAAGGAAACATAGTTACAAAATCGTGTTTTAATTCAATTAAGAAACAATTTGCAGTGTCTCCAAAATATTCATGACGTCCACATGGGGCTTATTTGTTTTAATGAAGCCCAAACTGCTTCATGAGAAGTGCTGCGTGCATCTTTTCAGTCTTCTTCTGTTTACACAGCAGGTGAGGCTCCTAGTTTATGTATCAGGGGTTCAGACGTGGAGCAGAAGAACTGGACATGAAGTACAGGACCTGGATAAGATGAAAAGGGCCTAACCGTGGAGCAGAAGTATGAAATGTCTCACTTTGGATGAAAATACACATTTAGTGATTGTCATTCATTTACACTCACTTTGCATTTTTGACAAAACATGAGTAAAGGATAAATTCTCACGTTCCTTGTTCTCACAAACTGCTGGCTCAGCATTTTGCCAGCCCAGCTCTAGTAGCTGTGTTTTGTGTGATGGATGGCCTCTTGATCCTATTCCAGGTAGAGGTGTAGTCTGACTTCTCTCTGGACATGCCAAACACAGCCGAGCAGAAACACACTGAAGCTTTGCACACACAGTCAGGCAAGTTTACGGCTGGCGGCCTCTAAATGGACAGCACGATGGCGTTTGCACGTCTGACAGCCGAAATAAAGAAAAGAGAAGAACATTCAAATAACCGATGCAACTCTCCTCATGTTCAGTTTCCCTTTCTTTTTCCCCCTGGCTTTTGTTCTGTCTCAGGAGGAAACCCAGTAACACACTGTACTCTGCAACTCCGCCTTTTTTTTTCCTTCCTCTGTCCATGTCAGCGGTGGGCTGATGAGTGTGGCTGTGATCTTTATGGCCTCCCGAGAGAACACAAAGAGCAGATTACTCTGACTGCTATCTACATTGTTCTTTCTATCTTTAACAATCTCCCTGAAGAGATGAATACACACACACACACACACACACACACACATCCAGCACAATGATGTGAACCTGTTCTATGACTTCAAATGAACCAGAAAGCTATTACTGCATTGTTTGGTCTCAAATTATGGGGAAATTAGTTTAAGTGGAAACATTTTTTGACATCAATAGGTGACATAAGTTTGCTTTGATGGACTTTCTTCATGAACAAATAACTGGGGAGAGATTTTGTTCAAAGTAGGGTGTGATTTCATGATGGAGGCTGCAGCTAAAAACTGCCATTTCTGGATCAATACAACAGAGAGCAGATAAAAGACAGGATGAAAAGGAAGAAAGGGAGGGAAGAGGAAGAGATGGGATTCAATATGTGTTTCCTCTCCTCCACACGGGCCTCCCTCTTTTCGCCGAGATGCTTTTGCTATCGATCTGACATAACAAGTGTGTGTGTCTGTGTGTGTGTGTGTGTGTGTGTGTGTGTGTGTGTGAGACAGCAGATGCTTGTAGCTCTTGACAAGCCTGACTCAGCCCAATACTAAAGTGCATGCATGTGTGTGCGTGTGTGTGTATATACACTTGTATAAATGAAAACTCCTCTCAGCAGAAGAACTTTTTTGGAAACAACAACAAGAAATCCACTGGCTTTGAAAATGTCCTCTGAGTTCTTCAAAAATTAAGAGAGCCTTAAATCACTGGTCTCCTCTCTTAGTCAGCCGCCATGATGATGCTTCCATTATCTCGCCTATATCTTTATTTTTCAAAGCTTTGCTCTATCGTACTTTTTTTTTTGTAGAGAGGAAAATGTGCCAAGATCAGTCTTTCTGCTTTACAGGGTTCAAAGAGAATTGGTGGTTTATCCCTCCCTTACATCAAACTTTGTTATCCAGATGGATCTTTTATAATATGCCTTGAACTCCTAACAATTGTCCTTCAGGACCCACTATGTCACACTTAGTAAGTATGATGGCAAACTTAAGAACGTGTTTCTGTTTCAAGTCTGTTTTATTAGTTATAACCAGTGTGGAACAACATGTACTGCTGCCTGAATCCACTTTATGGGGTTCTAGGTTTACACATGTTAAAGGAGGTTTGTGATGATACAGGCTTCTGCTCCTCTAGAGAAAGATTATTCATAGTCAGGTTTTTTGATTTGAGTTTCTGCCTGAGGAACATGGAGTTCCCTTGAACAAATTGCCTCCTGTGCATCCCCTTGATGCTCTTTTAAATCCCAAATCTTGTGGGAAACCAATCCTATCAGGCTGGTTAAAGGTTTTAGTCATTTCCTGTTTTATTTTGAAGGTTTTCTCCTTATGTTTCATGGTTAGTATTACTTCTTTTCTTTCTGTGACTTCCTGCCTTTTTGATTATTTATTTGTTTTGCATGGTGGTTATTAGCCTTTCAGTGAATTTATATCTTTCTTTTCCATCTGTCTCTGTCAGTTTGTCTGCATCTGTTCCTTAGTCGTGTGTTTGCTCCATTGTTCCTCATCAGCATCCCTGCTTATGTTTCCTTATGTTCCCAATTTGTACTGAGTGAAGTTTTAATGTTTCTCCCTAATTCTTGGATTCCCCTTCAACTTTTCTTCTGTTTTTGGAAACCTGCTAGTTTCTGTGCTCTCATATGAGCTTGATTTTTGTTTCCTTGCTGTCTTGGTGTTTCTACTTTTGGATCCTTTTTTAAACTGGTACAGCTGGACAGACAGCTGTCCCTCTTTGTTTCTCAAAATGTTCACATGAGTCTTTTTCTCATTCTGATAGATGTTAGCACCTGCTCGAATGCTTTGGGCACATATTGGCATACGTCTGCAGTCTGCTTACTCTAAGCTTTGACTGTGACTATGACTTTTCAGCATACACAACAAGCCTGTCTTGTACACACATCATTAGTAAATCCAAACGCTTTGCTATTATCATTTATCTCTTTTCTTCGAATGATGCATATAAATTGCATCTATATCAGGAAAATCAGCCTTGGAGGTTTCTTGATAGGTGGGAAATTAACCCAAAAAACCTCAGTCATTTCTCATACGTTGCACTCTAAGTATGTTTTGTTGACAGAAAGACGAGTTCTTTTCCATCAGTCCAAATGATAAGAGAGATGTAAGTCATGCCTGTAAGCAAAAGTGTTAAGGAATTTAACACAATAAGTGCCATCACAGTGGAGAGTTTTAGTTTGCTGGAGTGAATTGCTTTGAAAGCAGAACCCAAATATTCTGTAAATACACTGATGTAACCACAACATTAATACATGCACATACAAGCTCATGTTCACTCTCTGATGACGCAACGTTTAGTCACGTTTGCAGACTTCCTTCTTCCTTCTTTCCTTTGAGGTATTATCTGTTTAATGTGTCTTCACTGACAAGCAACCAAATGGAACAGTTACCTTGAACATACAGTCATTCTTTAACATTTTAATGCAGAACTGTTACACTTTACATTAAGATTAAACCTACTAACAATCAAAACAAAACAATCAACTAAACCATGTAAACTAGTCTTTTAAACAGAATTAATCCATGCAAACAGCTTTACTGTGATCAGTTTGCAAATGTTTTTGCAGGTAACCATGTCCACATGATGGTTCACCATCATAGTTTAGTGTGTCAGCATACTGCAACATTTCCTTATTAGCACCAAACACAAAGCACAGCTGAGGCTGATTGGAATTTAATTAGTTTTGCAGCTTTGTTGTGATAAAACATATTGGACAAATTAAATAATCTGATGAAAAGTCAAAGAGCCACCAAAGTAATTACAGCTCATCCTGAGGGGGACATGAATGTGAGCACCGAATTTCATAACAATTTAGCTAATTGTTGTCGAGACATTTCACCCAATATCCCAAATGTCAACCTCATGCGCTGAAAGAAAGTCATTGGATCAAATCATTAGGATTTATTTTCTGGCAGCAACACACATTCACAAAATTTCATGGCATCTTTTTAATTTTTATTGAGATATTTCAGGTGGGACCAAATTAGTGGACTGACTCTGATACAAAATCACCAGAATGGTTAGAAATTATTAGATGTCCCTACCAAAGAGGGCAAGAAGTTAAAGGTGCGTAGAAAATAAAACACTTTCACGTTAGTAAATAATAAAATAAACCACATGTGCATAAACTTTAGTTTCAAACAGACTAAATCTCTGTTTTTCTGGAGTCTGTGTCTCTTTAATGCTGAAATGCTGCAACTATCATATCAAAGCCATCTATAATTTAAATGCTCACACTGGAAACTATTTTGCAAGGCCTGCCAGCTAAATGTAGGAGTAGGGCAGAGTGGTTTCTTTGTGTTGTGTCAGATTCAAGCGCTCTCTGAAGTGCTCTCCAGCTGCGTTCAGCACCGGCACTCTATTTATAAAAAGAGCATTGAGGCGTGGGAGGAGAGCATTATGTTGTGTCAATATTTCAGATAGCATAAACTACGGCGATGTGTTACTCAAGTAAGTGAGTAGAAAGGAGATGTCTGTGTGCATAGCTACACACAAAGACACACACACAGAGTGACACACACACGCACACACACACACACACAGTGGCCTGGCCTATAATCGTCCCTATTTAAAATGCTAATTTCCTCTCTCCCGCAGGTGCCTGTGTTTGAAACTAAATTGCTCGTCATAGCAGGTCAATCTGAGCCTAATGGATTCGTCTGTTCTCCCATTGCACTTATTGATGCTGAATGGTGGACGACAGGTACGCTGAGTACTCAAGGGTTTGAAAGCAAAGCCTGCAGTCTCTTCTTGCTTTCTCAGATGGATTTCCGCACCAGGCCTTGAATATTTCAGTATTTGGCATGGATGGGACTTTGACCTGTGATCATCTCTGTTACATGGGACATAAACTACCAGCCAGACTAGAACACCTGTCTCCGGTTGCTCTGTATCAGCCCATATCTGACTCTGAGGTTAAACACTAAACAGGAGACGCTTTTACTTCATTTGAGAGGATTTATTACATAACTTGTGTCCATGCATGTGCATGAAACATCAGATCAGTACAACTGAATAATAGCCACAAAAGTAAAGGCAATGAAGCACTCAGAACTGAGTAAATATACACAAAAAGAAATACATCAACATGCATGGAGACACATACAAAACCTACATTAGTAGATTAGCGTTTTCAAAGCCTGCAGCACATTGAAATAATGCAGTGGTATGAATGCAAAACACAAGATGCATGACGGTGTGGGCGGATGGTAATCACATATATATACCACTCCATGCTTTAGGCTAATAAGTAATACTCAACACTGATTCCCTGACTTGTGCTGTCAGGTGTTTAAATCAGCAGAGAGCACTTAAACTCACATAGTGAGGAGGAAAAGTGCACCAAGTCTATTAACTACATTGTCAAACAAGAAAAATGTCCTCCCTTTCTCTCTAAACTGTGTTATTACTCTGCCTCGGACTCAACACGCCCTCACCCGGAGAGCACCACGGACCCCACAGAGAGTAATCACAGGTAATGATAACCGAGAGTGAGCGTAATTTTCCTCCAAAGCCCAGCAACACGACACAACAAACCGGTCTCTCTGGGGATTCTCAACAGAGACGTGTGAAGAGGAGAAGTGAAAGGGTTGGAGGCAACCAACAAGAAAGTGAGGTGGAAGGAGGAAAGAGACCACAGGAGGACATCTTGCAGAAAAAAAAAACAGTGAGTACGTGACCGTACATTTTCCCCAAGGATCTTCCATTAGATTCAGAACAGGAAACAGAAGGGAAAGAAGGAGAAATACATCAAGAACAAGAAAGAGATGGATGATGTTGTCCCTCACAGTTTCTTGAGGGCAGAGCCAAAGTAGTGAGGAGCTAATCTGGTATAAGTGGCAGATTTAGAGTTCATCGGCTGCTGTGATGTAAGACTTAATGCACAGCTATAAATTAGCCCCTAGAAGCATGTGAGCCTTTAACCACCAAGCCTGTGAGGAATGAAGCTCATTGAAATCATTCAGTAAGAGGCAGGGAGAAAGCAAGAAAATCCCTCCTTTCTAGAGTGACTTTAACTGCACTGCATGTTTTCTTCTCATTCCAAACAAACAATATATCAACACTTATTAAGCTCAAATACATGTGAAGCTTCACTAGGCCTCTTTTAACGCGTGTGTGTGTCATTTTGGTGCAGTTTTTCCCAACTCATCCACATTCAGTGGATGTTGTTTTTTTTCTCTTATTTTTCTGCAGAGTTCTGTTTGAAGGTGTTGAATTAAACATAAAGTAAGTACAGAAACAAACTCTGCAAAAGATTGGCAGACACAACCAAAGTGTCCATAGTTTCCTAGATCTATAAATAATATCAAACTTCTGGTCTCCTGCTTCATGCTCTCACACTTCTAAGTGGATAGAAATTTATATGTTTGGGTAGAAAATCTATTTTATAACTTATTTATTATGTATTTTTATTGTAAAGGATGGTCAGTGTAAGGGTTTTTAACCTTCAGCATTGGAAATATTTAACTTCATTAGAGTTTGCTAAGAGGAGTCGCTGTTCAACACAAATTTTTCATTCACATACTAAACCTGTAAAAGGCATTCATGACTTCATTCTGTCAGATTCAGGTTAAAGGGCAGGTTTCTTAATCCATTTATTAATTTACTCCCAAAATATAGTGCCATGTTTTGAATTCTGGTTCACTTATTTCCTTTTTTATGTCTTTTATCTTGATTTTCTTCATGTCCTGTCTTTGTTTAATTTCCCACTTGTCTGTCTTTGTGACCTGTGCTTGATGAGTTTATTTAGTCCAGGTTTATTTTCCCTCTATCACTGGTCAGTTCATCTGTTTTAGCTTGTCAGTCCTGCATCCTTTCTCCACTTCTGCCTGTCCACGTCCTGACTCCTGTTTTTTTAATCAGTTCTGTTTTGTATTTTTTTTTCTTTTTTGATGCTCCCTGTTTTCATTACTTTATTCTGTATTCTGCTTTTCTTTTCAGTGCTTATTTTTTAACTTTGATTCATAGTCAGACTCACAAGGGAAACTTTCAAAGAAAAAATCAAAACTGATGCAGCTTGTCTGCTTTTTATTCCTCTCATTCTTCTTCCCTGTCAAACACTGGCAACTGGTCAAATGTTATTTTTAGATATTTTTTATTGCCATATAATTGCCATCATTGTGTTAGTTTATTAACTGTTGCACTATATTTTACCCACAATCATCTCGTAGGCTTTATTGTCCCTTGTGGCCGGTTTGCTTACTGTTCAGCACAAGTCACATAAGCTAAACTGGACTCATTTACTCAGTTTGTTAACTGTTGCACTACATTTTACCCACAATTATCTCGTAGGCTTTATTGTCCCTTGTGGCCAGTTTGCTTACTGTTCAGCACAAGTCACATAAGCTAAACTGGACTCATTTACTCGCATCAAAATTCAGGTTGAGTTGAAATGAGGCTGTAATTGAACCAGGAAATGTAGTGCAACCTCCAAAAAAAGACTAAAAAACAAAAACAAATCTGTCTACCAATAAATAAACTTATGTTATGAAGGATAACCATCTTCCGTGTTACTTGTGTCATTTTCACGCTTTGATGGGACCGTCTCTGTTACACATCTGTACCACGAGGCTGCAATTGCCCTATCTTTTTCAAAGGGTTAAATGTGTCACGTTCTCAGGGGAATGAAGCTAATCTAAAAGGGTGGATTATGTAAGGGGAACCTTAGCTCAGGCTAATCCTTCTCTCCTGACTGCCACACTGTTCTTTGATGCTTAATTTATGGTGATGACAATGTGGAGTCAGGTGAATGTTTTTGTGTTTGCCGTTCCTCTGCGAGAAACCGGAACAAACCTTTTACACTGAAAATCATCAATGGAAAATTGTTGATTAAACTCTCAAATATTTGTAGCCACATAAAAAATATTAATTTAGTCCACTTGAAATATTAATTACAACATTTTTAGTATACCAGCAGTAGATTGTGTACACATTGGGACTTCTCTATGGCTGCGAGGTTGCCTGCAGCACTTTTCACTACATGAATAAGCATGAACACTTGCCCTGTCACTGCCTGATGCCCATTAGTGGCTCGCTAAAGAATGAGAGTCTTCTGTTTGCACGTGGACTCTGCGGCCATACTCGTGTCTTTATGTTCGACAGATTAAATGAGCTGTGCATGTATGGCATGATGAAGGAGTGAGGATAGAGAACCCTAAGTGTTTTGTAATGGATGGAATTTATCAGATTAGGGCAATAGATACGATGTTTTATCTGCTTAACGCAGGTATTGAGCATATGTAGAGGAGAGAGGGATTTCTAGTTAAATTGCCTGGTTGTCTGATAATGAGAAAATTAGATACTTCCCCCCGACACACACACACCCATCCAGACCAGACCCCTCTGTCTTGGCTGTCCATTATTACCCCCATTCATTGGCCTTCACACCCAGAGCCAACACTGAATGGCTGCTGGGATGACTTCTGTGGCAGAGGACTAGTTAAAAATGCTAATCCAAGACACTGATAAGGAGGCGGTTTTAAAAATTTAAAAGCTCTTGAAACACACACACACACACACTCACACACACACTGAGGCAGAGTGGTTAAGAGGGAGACAGGCTCTGTGAGAAAATATGAGACTATTTTGTCAGAGTAGGCAGAGAGAGGAAGTTCAGAAAATGGAGAAAGAGAACAGAGTTATAATTAAGCTCTCTCCCTTTTTCTCACAGATCTCCATCTCTGTGTAATATTTGAGAATTCACTGTTTCCATTTTTTTTCTCCTTCAATTTCAAGAACCAAACAGTCGCGTATTAAATTAAAAATCCTCTGGATGTTGGACTTTTCCTCCCCCCACTCAGCGCTCAGTGCCTCCTCTGTTGCTGGTGTGCTGCTGGCCTTTCCCCTCTCTTCTTGTTAACTGATGTCTGTGGGCGGATAACACTGCTTCACTGATCCACAACTCATGAAACACCACTCATGTATTTTTTCCATTTCTTTCTCTTCTTCTTTTTCATCTCTGACCAAAACCATCCCAGGTACATAGTAATTCTTTGTGTCCACAAACATGTTACTACATTCTGTTTCAGGGTTTGGATTTGAGAGAGCAGCACTCAGCAGACTTTTCAACCATGCTCCCTTTAACAGCTTATATTCTAACTAATTTTCTTTTACGAGCAGCAGCCATGCACCACTTTTTATTGGATGTACAAGCCTTTGGAGTGGGACTAGTTCACAATTGCTTAATGCAGAGTTCTCCAAAGGTAGAATATTTAGCATGAATCTGTTTTTTGTTCATTACCAACTCTTTTCTCTGCATGCATCAGTGTGAGTTTGTAGTTTAGTGTCTGTTATTGTGTAATGCAGTTACCTGTATGTGTCCCACAATAGGCAAAGTGCAGAACTGCCTCTGCAGTCCAGCAAAAACACAGACCATGAGATCGGCAGTGCAGTTCAGAGCTGCACTGTGAGGACATTTAAGTCCTGCATGGTACTAAACCAAGTGGAGAAGATGGAACTGTATCATCAGAAGATGCCCCCTGCTTCACCCTCCCCTGCTGACTCCCCATGTCTCATTGCTTATTTCCTGACATGCACCCTAAATGTTCAACTAGATGTCAGTGTTTCCCTGCTGCAGCTGGCGAAGCATGCTGCACTCACCTCAGAGGACAAAGCTTGCGGCAAAGCCTGAAGGCTATTAGAGGCTTGAATTCTCACTCTGTCAGATTTTTCCAAAGAAAATTAGCCCTTCACCTTCCCAAAGGCACCAAAGGAGTGAGGAAATGAATATGAGGGGGAAAGAAAACTCAGAAGTTTTGTCTACCTATTTAGTTGCTTATTTCCTCACCAAATTAGATTTTTTGTGCTAAATAGTCTGAAAAATGTGGCATCTGAATGGTGCTTCAATACAAAACAGTCATCTTTTAGTTATTCTGCTTTTTGTTTTTAACTTTGTAAAAAAAAAAAAGTACATTTACTGTATTGCCATATGAACGCACTGAAAGCAAATTAAGAATCATTAATCATTTATGAAAATGATTAATAAATTATTTGGCTGTGACTATTATGGATATTTAGGCATCTTTGAGGCTTGTAGAGGGACAGGGAGTTAACCGCAGAGTTCACTGACTTTAAGACATATACATTGAAAGAGAGACAGAGTGAGAAAGAAAGAGAAAGGGAGAGGCAGAGAGAGCAACGAAGGAGGGGGATAAGGGGTGAGATCAAGTATCTGAGGGAGTATAATTAACTCCATGGTCTGCCTTTCTGCAGGCCTGCGGCATACTGCTCTGAAATGCTGATTCAGTATACACAGAAAGAGGGTGTAGCACAGGAGGGAGAAGGGGGTGAGGAGAGGGATGCAGTAAGAGAGAGAGAGAGAGAGAGAGAGAGAGAGAGAGAGAGAGAGAGAGGAAGAAGAGGAGTTTCAATGAAGAGAAAATGTGAAATAAAGCAAAATATATCTAGCTCAATGGGACAAGAAGTCACAAAAGATGAGTAAATAGTGAAAGAAGGAGAGGGAATAAAGCTTCTTAAAAAAACTTAACACATGCAGGATCAGTTATATAAGTGAAGCTAAAACAGTCACAGTGGGTACAGGGTATACGTTATATGCGAAGCAGGTAATCTGCAGTCGGTGGTTGACTTAACTGGGCGCTGAACATTTGCAGATGCTTCAGAGACAGCAGCAAAAACCTCACTCTGTGTTATCAGGAGAACAGTGACATCTAGAGGTAAAAGAGTTGAACTGAAACGCATTTGATTTCTACTGCAGAGCTGCTGATAATGATAGTCAACAACTTTGTTCCTGTGCCTTTTAAACAGAAGAAGAAGAAGAAGAAGAAGAAGAAGAAGAAGAAGAAGAAGAGGAGTAAACTTAACCCTTGACTGCTTGGCTGAGATGTCTCATTGGTTGATAAGGACAGCTTTCAGGTGTTAATTTGTTAATTTACCTTTGTTAAATATCATTTAAACAGAAGAATATACACTAACAAAGGGTGTGTGAGTTTGTCTTGGGTCGTGTGGGGTGCTCGATCACTAACTGAGAGGTTGGTCACAGTTGAAAGTAGTCAGTCTGTCACCAGGCTGCGAGACAGAGGCAGCTCACATCTATAATGCATCAGGCTGGATGTCAGGCAAACTGGAGACAAGTGCAAAACAATGGGACCAATAAATACTGCAGACAGATGAGATGGATGGATGGACAACACAGAAAATTTTGATTCATAGGCTACAAAATAAACATGCAGATATCATAAATAGATTTATTTTGTGAAGTTGTAATGTGGATGAAATACTGATTTTTGTGACCAACATTTAGTTGTAAATATGTTAATTGTTCTTAAACCCCTTATTTTTACAATGAAAGTGACAGCATTATCATTTACTGAGCATAAAGCATTAATTCAACATTATGGGTGACCCACTTATAATGATCTGTGCATTTTTTTAATACAAAGTTATCAAAAACTATTTGTAATAAATACCTGAAAACCTGGATAATTTAACTAATTCTGCAATCTGTATTTGCAAGGTTAAATACCACCAACACTAAGTAAAAAGTAAATAGCTTTCTTTGTTTGTTTTTTGTATGTGGAACTATATAATTCTTTAGATGTCTCTGCTTCAGTGTTGTGATCATTCATTTCCTCATTTGGTTTTGTATGTTCAACTTTGTAACGAAAGATTATTACTTGGTGGCTTTTTAAACACCTGTTAGAATTAAATCCATGCAGTCATACCTTCATTGTTTTGATTTATTCTTTATTTTTCTTGACCACTAAAAAGCAAAAAGAAATATTCTAGAAATGATACAAAATACAAGATCGAGTACCTCAAATACGATACAGATGCCAAATTCAAGGCAGGTTGTTGATTCAAGGCTCCTCAAAGTCTTTAGTGTTGATACAACGGAAGTAAAATTACACCTTAAAACCTCTTTAGTTTGTGTGTTGCGATATGACACAAAAGCAGCAGATACATGAAGTGCATTCTTCAAAATAAATGGTTCAGACACACTCACAAGACTTGTAACAGAGTGTTAACAAAATGTTCAATCAAACATCATGACATCTCATTTCATCATGACTACAATCTTTTTATTTGTGTATTTTTGTGTATTTTTGTGCTGCTGCCTGTCTTGGCCAGGGCCTCCTCAAAAAAAAGATGTTTAATCTCAAAGAGACGTATTAAAGAGTAAAATAGAATTAAAAAACAGCAGCAATGGCATTTAAAGTACCAGGATAAATACTTTTTAAATTGTTCAAGTTTCCACGAATAAACACAATCAGAGGAGCCGCCTTTACTCAGTAGTGTGAACAAATGATGAAACACATCATATAGACGCCAACAGTAAGTGTTCAAATGCAAGTCCCTTAATTGTTTCCCTTTTCCATTAAAAAAGCCACCATAAAGGCATATAAGCTCAGTTTGACATCCAATCTTAGGACGGTCAATCCTAAATTCACTGTTTAATCAACAGTCCACCTCCAGCAGTGGAGTTAAGTGCTCGGACAGGATGGACATCCCACAGTGCAGTTGGTCTTCTCCTTCAGCCATGTCCAGTCACCTGGTTCTGCTCCTCTGAGGTCGGATCAGGTTGATCGTTGTCCCCCGACATGAAGCCCCAAGTCTTAAGCAAAGCAAACCGCTGAGCAGGAGGAGTGGAGAAGTAATCCTTCTGTTTCTGAGAGTAGGTCTGGACAGGAGGGATGATGTCTCTGTAGCTCCAGTCCTGATGATGCAAAATTTCTCTGATTAATTTGATTTAATATATATTCAATTGCAGTAGAAGAAAAGATTAAAATATACACTGGTGCTGTGTTTAACTTGGGGAAAATGAATTTGAATTTGCAAGCAATTTAATTTCACTGCTAATAAAATAAAAGAACTGTGAGAAAGAGAATCAAAGTGAAATTAACTGAATAAAGGTTGAAATGAGAAACCCCTTCATTGTCTTAAAAGCTGCTTGATTTGCGTGTTGAAAATTAGAATGAGTTTGGATACATAATTATTTAATGTTCTCAAAATAATGACTAACAACTCAGGTTAACTTCTTTGTTCTTATCCCAAAACCTACAGCAGGGCAGACAGAAGGCACATCTAAAATTCTTGCTTTTTGCAGGAAGGGGACACAGGACAACACAACAAAACCTCCACAGCTGGAGGGGGTCTCTCAACTAAAGGCCATCCGTTTGAGGGTCTCTGACATGAAACACTTTGCATCCCCATGTGTCTCTTTGTTGTGTGTGTGTCAAAGCTATTATGGCACACAGTGCTCAGGTCCTGTACCTGCCAGTGAAAGTTGAAAGCTTCCAGCAACTTTATCCTGTCCTCTCTGAATGGGACACAGTCAGGGGGGACAGGCTGCACCATCTCAGAGCCCACTGTCACACCTTTAAAAATCAACAGGGCTCGGATGGCAAACCAGCCTCCGAACCTGGGATGCACACACACTCCATACATCTTCTGCAGGCAACAGAGGGAGATAGAAAAATAAAGTAAGCAGACAAAAAATTAAAACACCATTGGAATTTGATTCCTTATTAATTAACAGTGTTACTTTTTCCGCCCATGGTTGGTCGCTGACATCAGACTTTTGGTAGTAGAAAGCTGCTCCAGACACATGAGCTGCAGTCTGCGCTAAGAACTTTGGCCTCCTGCTGGGCAGCAGCTCGTAGTCGAACCTCACATCCACCTCCTGTCCTGGAAAACACTGCAGGGCACATTCAGGTGTTACAACCTGATCATGAAAAATAGTTACAGCTACAAGACTATTTCTAACTGAGGTTAGGTAACACTTTGACTTATACTGTGACATAATAAGATAATCAAATATCCCAAGGCAGAAATAACCTATTGGTCACATGTATGTCCCCTGTTACTTCTTCTGCTGTTGTCTGTCCTTTGAGTGTGTAGTGTTGCTTCTAAAAAGCCATTCAGCACAGACTATAAATAATACCTTTTTCACAAGGACAGCATACTATGATTTTTAAGCTGTTTTTGGTCATGAAAAATCAAAAAGTAAAGAGTATCTAAATCTGTGCAGTGTTTGAGGAACAGTACTGTCTTCCAATTACAACATCTTAATTTTCAAAAAGTCAGAGTTCAAGAATAAGATAACTATGCAGGAGTTGTTATAAGACACCCAGCATTTCAACTGATGTTGTACTCTACTGGTGCACATTTAAAAACATGGGAAAAAAACATTTAACTACTACAAAACAAAGACTCTCATTGAACTTGAAGCTCTTTGGTTTGGCAATTTCTAACAGTTCATTTAAGTTTACAGACAAGTTACTGTGTAAAAAAAATATGATCTAATGATACTGTACAATAAATTACATGTTTTATAACAATAATAATAATAATAATAATAATAATAATAATAATAATAATAATAATAATAATAATCACCCACCAACCCATCTTTTAATATAGTTCAAAATAGTCATTTACTTTCACTCAGAGAGCAACCATACCTGGGAGACAGCTGAGGAGAGGCAGTGTTTGACACACTGGTCTATGGGGTCAGAAACCCCCTGACAGCCCCTCTCCTCCATGAAGGGCAGGAAGGCTTTTTCAAACATGGAAGGAGTGCTGAGCACCACCACGGCCAAGCTGTCATCTGGATAAGCCAGGCGCAGGGAGGGAGACAAAACCGCGTTATACCACCCGACCTGTGAACATGTTGGGACACAGGGTAATGGAAGTTACACACCAATAAAGAATAAAGAAAAGCTCCTGGAGAAACGAATCACTTATAGATATACTGTATTTATAAAGAAGGAAACTGCATGTCATTTGTTTATCTTACATTTATCTTCTTTAGATTTATCTGTATCTTAGTATTTATAATAATTAGCATAAACCTAAAAATTTAAACCTTTAATCGGCTGGCAAAAGTTTAATAATTTGGCCCTCTTTACCATAGTTCACTGACTTTACAACTCCTCTCTTCTTAGTCCTAGCTAACAGGTAAAAAAAGTTGAAGTATTTAATTTAATTTTTTACGCTGTAGTTTTTCAAACTCTACAAATGGAAAAAAAATATTAGCATAATACCTTTAGAGGGTACACTTCGAGTCCAAATTTTGATAAATAGTCCTCTAACAGTCCTATTATATTTTCCACATTGCCAGTGAAAGCCGCCATTTTTACTGGTCAACACAAAGCTTTGGATTATGGGATATGATGTTCTTCAGCTAACTAAAGTCAGAAACCAGGACAAGTTCTCGCTTTTACTGCTTGTAAAAATTAAGAGAGAAACACAAGACAATAAATATACTATAGACAATATTTAGGTAAAATTCTACTTTCAGTGATTTTGTGAACAAGAAGAGAAGTAATTATCTACTACATTACCCAGAAGACCTCTGCGATTACGTCATGACAGCGTCGTTGAACTATAATCAACGGCGCTGCGTCATACGCAATCACGTTGCTGTTATGGGCTCCTGGATTTAAAAGTGGAATCGTAGTATTTTCCTGTGAGTAGCCTTTAGCCAGCTAACGTTTTCATTTGTGTCGTACTTCTTAATTATCATTTATTCCTTTTTAAGCGACAGGATCTATGATATTTTGAAAAGAAGACACCATTCAGTGTATATGAGACGGTCAGTAATTACTTTGCCAACCAAATATAGTAATGTAATGGTATTTGCGCAGAGAAATAAAAGTGCAGCAGTTGCTAACCGAAATTAGCTTAGATTGACATCACAACACCATTGGCTGTTTAACGTTTGATACACCTCCTTGGTGTTATCCTAGTGTGCTTAATGTGCATTTTACCATGTTTTTGACAGCCAAACCGAATCTACTGTGTATCGACTCAAATGTTTTCGTGCAGAGAGCCCTGTATCTTTTTTTCTAGTTTAAATCTGCATTGCTCCTGGAGGCTTGAGAAAGATGTTCCGCAGATCAATTAAGTAGCTCATCCGATTAACAGACAATCTTCATGTTCCGGCCCCTCAGCGACATTACTATGGCAATATTATCTGATAAGTGTCACTATATTTGTGCAAATATCCAGGCCTGCTGTAATTCAATATCCTGACAAGGTGTCCGAGATCAACTAGGTTATTATCTCAGCGACCAGCCACGAAACACGTCTAAAGTTACTGTATCTCTATCCTACAGTGGTTCTTAAAGTAGACTCACTGTCAGGCCACTAACAACTGGCTTGCACGTTTTTGCATCAAGGATAAAAAAATAGCTGAGTAATGCTATAGACTGCTGCATTTCACAACTTGATGCATATCTTTCTAGGTCAACTCAAACATGAACTGGGACAATCAGGTGAGCTCCATCCTGTCAGTAGCAGACGGCAGTGTTGCAAAGATGAGAGTGAGTAGATTCAAGCTGCCTGTATATGATTTAGTCATTTTACTGGAAACAGAAATTTATTATTTTGGAGAGTTTTTGGCTTTACTGCTTATGGGGCATGTGTCGTTCTGCTTCACTGAAAACCGAATAGGAGAGCTTTCACTGTGGTCCTCTGCAACTTGTCATTATTGGAGCTATCTGTAGATGGCAGTATTGCTCCACTAAACTTTAAATAGGGTCATTAAGTGTTTCAGATTGAAGATAGGTAATGATAGTGAGAGTTTGGAAATTCCCTTTCAAATTTTACTTTTGTGTCAACAGGAAAGACTTATGTCATCAGGGAAATTTGCAAAATGTGGAGAAGGTGAGTGAACTATTGGTTTCATGACTTGACTAAGAGGGGATCTACCAGCTTTTCAAACTTGACAATAAGGTGCAAATAGGAGGGACAATGGTATGAACTTATTTTATTTGATTTAAGCTTTTTTTGTGAACGACTTTAATTGCATGCCTCTTTCTCCCCAGATTTGTTTCCAGTGAGAGAGACAATTCATGAGTCAGATTTGGACCCACCTCCTCTTCCTCCTCGAGCACCCCTTTTGCGACAGCCTTCCCCATCTCTCAGCCAAGGTGTTCAGTGGGCAGACCTAGCTGCTATCCAGTCACAACTCCAAATACAGAGCCAGGTGCATGATTGTTTGTTTAATTGAGCCCGGTGTGCGAGATAAAGAAGTTGATGTGTTTATGTAATGT